>KN835403.1:0-37549 GCA_000827255.1 Suillus luteus UH-Slu-Lm8-n1
TATTTAGCGCGCTATGCCCTGACCGTTCTCAACCTCAAACATTTGACCTTGGCAGGTTCAGGGTTCAGAACTACAGAACGCGCTTGTTAGCTCTTTCGGGCGAGCCAGACTGCCCCGTGAACCGCTATCCTGAGGAGATTAAGGAGAAAAGTGAGCAGTGGTTCTTCCTCCTTCCTCAAGTTGTATGGCCAGATGCACCTGAAGAGGAAGAGGATGGCTCGCAACAGCATGACGATCTTCTCAAGGCACTCTTCACCTATCAAGCATTAGGTCGTGCGAAAATCGAGACAAGCGTACAGGTGGTTACTCTTCCTGAGGGTGGCTACGACCCCGCAGAGGAGTTACCTTTTCGGCTATGCGCCCAGTTCAACGTGTCCATCATTGTACCTAAATTGTATGAACCATTTGACACCAAGATTTCCCAAAAGCGCGTTTCCGAACTCGAAGGATTACAGAGACGTTTGATTGCTCTTTTTACCCTGACATCGGTAGACCAGCCGCTATTCGACAGTGAACATGACACGAGAGGGGACGCAAACATACCATTTTTCTACGGCATTCTTCGTCCGGCACCTGCTCTTTTGCAAGGCGTGACATACGAGTCCCTCCAGCCTGAGGGCTTGTTGCCAGTGCTCTTACCCTTCCAACGGCGTAGTGTCCAGTGGATGCTCCTACGTGAAGGAAAAACAATGAATCAGGAAGGCGATGTTGTGCCCCACACTTTTTCCCAATCCCAGTTCCCCATGCCTTTATTTTGGGACGAGATTTCTCTCGGGGGCCAAGAGCACTTCTTTAATACACTCGTCGGCGTCGTAAACCCTTCTCCTGTGGAAGGAAACACTGCACTAGGGGGAATACTTGCAGAAGAGCCAGGTACCTCGCAATACCATTGATCTCCCTAGCATCAAATTAATGACGTGCAGGGCTCGGGAAGACAATTGAATGCATTTCTCTCATTTTACTGAACCCCGCACCTGATCGCAATCCTACCAACACACGGTGGGATGCCGAAGCTAAGCTTGAAGTGAAGGAGATCAAGGTATTACGCCTGTGCTCCACTTGGAAGTCCAGTTGATATAGACGTGTGACAGACTACTCTCATCGTCACTCCCCCTGCACTTGCACCTCAATGGGCAGACGAGATTGCTGTTCATGCCCCAGGGCTCAAGGTCCTCATCTACGATGGTTGGTCCAAAGTCGCCGTGCCCATCACCCAGGATGATGTCGAAGACGAACGTGAACGACGGCGCAGCGAAGCTGGAAAAAAAGGATCCAAAGTTCAAAAGACCAGGAAAGGGAAGACGATTTACAACGAGGATGACGACATACTTGATTGGTGCTCCTATGTGAACACATTTGATGTTTGCATCACGACATACAACGTGCTCCGTCAAGACTTGACTGTTGCCCGCGCACCACCCAAACGTCCTCGTCGTGCACAAGTGGAGTACTCAAACCTTGACCGTCCTAGAAGTCCTCTGGTCATGTGCGAGTGGTATAGAGTGATCATGGATGAAGTACAAATGATGGGGACCGGCAAATCCGAGTGAGATCTCTTGTTCTATTCGTGACTGAATTGCTGGATGATTGTGGCCTTCAGAGAAATGGTGTCTTTGGTCCCTCGACTATCTTCGTTTGCGGTGTCTGGAACACCAGCCCGTACTCAGGTTTCTGACCTTATTCGGGTTCTAAGGTTAGATTAACTATTGTTTCTGGTGATGCAGTGATACACAATGACAGGTTCTTACGTGTCGATGATGTCGTCGGTCCGACCCGCATGTGGAATCGTTTGATGAAGCACACATTCAAGAAACAATTCGCTGATCTATTTCAACGATATGCTATCCGGTGAGTGATTTGACGAAGGAGCTTTGTGTGTTCTTACTTAACGCACACTAGAACACTCAAGTCCGCAGTCAAGGACGAATTAACCATCCCGCAGCAGCGGAGATATCTTGTGAGTATTGAGCTGGGAAGAGTTGAGCGCCATGTAAGTCATAGCACACGTCCGCTGAGAGAGAAACAAAATATGACAGTTTCAAAGGTTTACGATCACCATCTCGAGGCAGCATTGGTTGAGCTTGGTTTGGACATGCGCGGAGTTGCTGTTAATGAAGGGTGGCAGATTGATGCTACTCTACTGCGGAATGTGTTGAGAAAGCTTCGTGGTATCTGTACTCATCCTCAAGTTGGACAGTTACAGCGGCCAGGTGATAAGCTAGCTAAACCTGGTGCTCTCAAGAGCATCGGCGACGTTCTTGAGGCATGTGTTTTCTTTGTTGCCACTCATCATCTGTCGGGCTCATAGATGTCAGGCTATGAGAGACCAGAATTGGCGTAATTTCATGGATGATCGCAAGGCGAAGGCAAGCGCCGTCGTTCCTGTTATCCATGTTTGCAAGAATTCATCCATCCCTCCAGGTTCAGACACTTGTTCGCTTTGCCCAGCTCCAGCAACACAACGAGCAGAATCTTGATCGATACAAACGTGCTTTGGATTCCCTCTTAATGGCAGAGCAAGAAGCAAACGAGATAATCGACGACATAAAGACCACCACAGCAGAACACCAAGTCAAAGGTGAAGCGCTGAAAAACGAAGCGCGAGCTCTCCGAGAATTTCGCCAGCAGGATCTTTCGGATCTTTCAAAGACCGACAAGGGCAAAGGAAAACGAGCAATGTCACCTCTCGCCGATGCAGATGAGGACATCGATGACATTGAAGACGTTGAAGACCGAGGTCTTCCCAAGACTCCCGCGGGCGAAGAGCACAGTATCAAGCGGCGGGCCCTGCAACAGCGGTTACGGGAGTGTCTGATAGTTTTGCACCGTGTCAAATTTTTGCAGGGAGATGTGTATCATGTTCTAGGTGCATCGCAGTCAGATAAGGAAGATGCTTCGTATGCTGCAGCCGAGACGCTGCGAAAAAATCTGCTAAAATGTGGGCATTGAAAATAGTTTCCTTGTGCTCCCACTGATAACGTACATAGCGACGGAGGAGAGCGCCAACAAAGTAATGAACCTCCTGCGTGTCGATTCTACCGGACGAGGTGTTACCGAAGAGTCTTTACAAATCCCACTTCCTTTTCTTGATGGGGGCGGAATTAAATCGACGCATCTTGTGAGCTCCATTCCCAAGGGTATCCCGCTTTTTGCCGATACTAACCCCGGTCTGGGCAGTTTGACGAAGCCAATGAGATCATAGAGCTCGCATTGAACGAACAGACCGCTCTTCTGTGGGAGTGGCGCACTCGCATCTATGCTTTGTTGACTCAGAAGTTGGCAGCAAATAGTGACCAGGCCGATGGGGAGGAGTACTCTCGTACATTGGAAACTCAGGGCGAGGCCGAGATATATATGCAGGCATATGCTGCACTGCTTGCGGATCGTAGAGAGGCGATTTCTTCCGAAAGAACGCTTCTTGCTGCGCATGATGCACGGGAGCACAAAACCAGACGAACGAAAGCAGCCGCAAGAGCAGCTGCTCAGGCAATGTCGGAGGATTTCGAGATTCCTGAGGATGTCGAAGTTCAACCTCAACATGAAGTCCTGCACAGAGACCTCACAGAGCAGCGTAAAGATCTCCATGACCAGTTTTCCGGGAGAGCACTCCGATCTATCATGGTCGATCTGAGTGCTGTAGCGGCTCGCATCGCATCTGAGAAGGACCCTGAGAAGGTCATCGCGAAGGATGGCGCAAATTCACTGCGAACCTTGATCGCGCAACAAGGTTTGTCACCCTGATATCGTAGCCACTTCATACTCACTATGAATGTAGTGACACTCATGGATAAACTTGATGCTGACTTGAGTCAACTGCGAAAGATCTTTAACGAACGTATCCTGTAAGTTCACGATCGACTCCGATTCACACTAACACTAGTTAAACACACACCCACAGCTATTTCCGTCAACTGCAGGAAATTTCTGATACTGTCACAGAAGCCATATGGGAGGGCACCGTTGTATTGGCTATGGAGGAATGCACAGTCGAGCGAATGGAATTGGAAGGCAAAATCAACACATCCCGCGCGCGCCAGCGATACTTGAACCATCTAGCAAAAAACAAAGAAGAGGGAATCACTGACGAGGATGACGAGGCTTGCATACTTTGTAGATGCGACTTTAAGCGGGGATTCATTACCCAGTGGTAAGCCGACTGTTTTTTGACTTTCAGGAATGCGGACCGATGCTACTTATGCAGCGCGCATGTTTTCTGTGAGGTAAGTGCGGGCATCCTTTCTGTCATGAAAATTTCCTAACACACATTCAGGGATGCATGAAGGCTTGGGTCACCCGCAGAGAGGGAAGAGCTTGCCCGGTTTGCCGGTGCGTTCCTTGTCTGCCAACAAAACATCATGACAAACTGCGTTTCTAGCGTCATCATCAACCTCGATCAATTGCAGCGTTTCACAGTCGAAGCAGACAAGCCTGCCCCTGCCAAACCCGTCATGGCGAACAAAGAACCCGCACCGGTATCTAGGAGGAAAATCCAATACAACATGATAAGTCAGGACACATCCAATTATTCGGCTTATGGCTTATCTAATGTGCGCCGCTAGACCCTACAATCTTTGAGGAGATACAGTCTACGGAATCAAATGGAAGTTACGGCAGCAAAATACAGGCACTGGTCAGACATTTGTTGTATATCCAGTTCACAGACCCAGGTGCAAAGAGCATTGTATTCTCGGCGTGGGCCGATTCACTACAGAGTCGGTTTCCGAAGCTTTACTCCTCTGTCATGATTTAACATCTCTCGTAGTCATAGAACATGCCTTCAACTGCAATGGTCAGAGTTTTTTCAGCTGCCTCGGTTAGCGTTCTGACGGACTCGCAGGCATCCCGTATTTAAGACTTGACCACGCAAAGGGCAGAGGCAAAGACAGCGGTGCTAAGAAATTCCGCACAGACCCTACCCTACAAGTACTGTTACTACATGGGTATGCCCCTAGTGCATACTTGTTCACCCTTTGTGTTCACATTTTTCCAGGGAGAGAGACAATGCTGGCTTGAATGTGACTTGTGCCTCCCGTGTGTTTCTCGTCGAAAGCGTAGTCAACCATGGTTTCGAAGTTCAAGGTAGGTTCGCTTCTGGTTTTGGGTGCACCACCTCACCCATCTATTTCAGCTATTGCACGAATCGATCGTATGGGACAGACTAAGCCGACAGAAGGTATGTATCGAAGAACCTGTTCTATTTACTTGCTTCTCAATTTATTACCTTCTAGTCTTCTGCTATTACGCCGAGGGTATTACCTTCTAGCTCAAGATGTCATTTGCCTTTCATTCTCAATTTCTTAATAGATACCGTGGAGAAGAATATTCTTGACCTTGCAGCTCGGCAAGGCCTCTCACTCTACACCAAGGACAATTCCGCTGGAACACTCAACTTAACACCCTTCGCCATGGATGCCGGAAAGAAGACCGTCGAATCTTCAGGGAAGAAGAAGCAGGCACAAAAGGGTGACTTCATCTTCAAGTAAGATTCACCCCAGCGTGCTATTTTCACATGCTTACCACGTGCGGGCGTCAGAGTTAACGACATGCTGGCCATCTTGTTCCCTCATATGTTCGAGGAGATCCAATACCTTCTTCCCCCAGAAGAACCCAGTGATGAGATCGCCATGGAAGTAGAACCAACGGGACGGCGCGAACAGCTTAACGCAGAAGCTGGACCCTCGAGACTCCCATTTTAAGCCTCCCAGCCTCCACATGTAATTGTATAATTACATAAATTCATAATATTCATAGCAGTGCGGAAACACGATGCTTGCTACTGGAGCTAAACATAGATTATGGGATGCGATGCGATCGAGACATGCAATGGAATAATGACGAATCACGGAACGAAGAGATAAGAAGCTAGAGAGAGACGGTTATGTCTCTCGATGAAAAATTGCCGAGTCCACGAATCAGAGCAAATAATCAATGAGCTAGAAGACCCCGCCATCCCAGCTTGCTCTCTTCCGCTTGTTATCGCTCGCTTTGCGGAAATGTAGATCCTGCGGGGAGACAAAGCTCGTCCCGCGGTGGTGCATCGTGTGTGGCTGACGTACAATGGTGCCTGTCAGAAGCGCCTGCGCCGTCTGAAGTTCCTGAGAGACTGTGGAGTACGGTACCGGAGGAGCCGACTTCTGGGAAGGATGCGAACGAGCTAGGTCTAACGCTTGCCCCTGACGCGAAGTGTCGATGGTCATGGGGTTGACATCATGTCCGTCAGTAGCATGGCTACTGAAGTAGTGCAAGTCGAGGTAGGGAACACCGTGGAAGTCGTTAGGGTTTGAGGGCCGCCACAAATCTGCCCCTGGTGGCGGCGAAGAATGTGCATGCATAGATGCCAGATCGGAGGGATGTGAGAGAGGAACGCTTTCGAAGAAAGGGAGGGAGCGGGTGCTCGTGATCTGTGGTTGCGATGCGCCATGACTTTGCGACAGGTGGGTAGACATATACCGGTGTTCAGATGGGGGAACTGAGATAGACCGGCCATGATGAGACGATGTGTGCATGTGGGGATGACCCCGTAGAGGGCGAGTCGAGGTGATGGGTGTTGCAGGAGGAGTGGAATGCGTCAAGTCGACGATATCATCCATGCTCTGCTGCGACATGGTATATATTTCCAGGGCAGAGAGACTCAAAGACGCCTCCGAATCATCTTTCTGCACTCCAATCTCACTAGTGGTCTGAGTGGCATCAGCCGAGATCTCCGCTTGGTCATTGAGCGTGATCGATGCCAGCTCGATCTCGTCAATACCTGGCAGTGCAGGGGTGTGGATCTGGAGCGGATGTAGACCGGTGGCTTGCTGCATCCCTGAGAGTCCGAGGCCAGGTGTGCCAAACCCAAATCCAGGACCGTAGTATGACTGCTGGGGTTGGTGTGTCCGTGCACCGAAGATGAGGTCACCGGCATAGCTGGAGTGATGTGTGAACCCCCTGAAACTGCTCGACGCAAACATTTCATGGTCCGAAAACGTGGAATGTGAGTCCCCAACACCGACGTCAGAGGTGAAGTCGTTTGGAAAGGAACTCGGAAAAAGGTCGTAGCGATCGACGACACCGTGGTTGAGGTTATGAAAGGAAAACGGAGATGATGGTGCAGGAGACAACCCGTCGGCAAATGATGACCCGCTACTGGAGAAAGCAGACGTATCGAGCCGGGGGTTAGCAGAAAACCAGTCCTGCGGACCCCAAGCCGACTTTCCAATAGTGTTCAAGCGACGATCAAAGAGAGAGTGGCCAAGCAGATAATCAGACGAAATATGTGATGATGTTGGAGAAGCGGTGGTCGCGGACCACGTCGCAGAATTGAGAGGTGTCTCTATGCTGGACCATGTCTGTGATTGAGAGGAGTCCGTGAGCTCTGAGAGAGACTGCGATGCACTAGGCATGAAGTCGGGAATAGACAGTGGCTCGGACAATGGGTCAATTGTCTCCATATCCATCTCTGCAAGTCCGTCCGGCGAAGACGGATCATCAGGCTGGGAGGTGTCGTGCATAATCGGTGGACATCTGAACAACCTGGTGCCACCCTCCTCCTCGCCACCGGAGCTATCGTCATCTTCAGAGCACGTTGCGCTCTCCGGGACGCTCTTCGTCCCACCTCTGAACATGCCCTGCCTCGACTGCATGCGCTTCTTCCGGGCAGGGCCTATGTGGCTGCTGTGCGCAGTCAACTGATCATCAGTTGCCGAGCGAATGGGAAGTGGCTGGACACACTCTCTCCGCTTTTTGGGCGCGTTCCGTGGCTTATAGCCCGCTGCTTGATACAGCTCAGGAAACGCGTTGCGGAAACGGTCACGGAGGTCAGTCGAGCGTCGATTCTGCTCCTGGAAGACAGGGTCTTTGACTATCGTTGCCCATACGGTGCCGTGCTTCTCATAGCCAGCCTTGAGAGCGCGGTCCTCTTCCTCAGTAAACGGACGACGCTTCTTACTACGTGTTTTCTCAAAGATGGAACGTCCATCTGGGAGAGTTGACCGAATTTTACTGGAGAGATGCGTCTTCGCATTGGGGTAGTGCTCCTTGTACGCGTCAGGAAAGTAAGTGCGAAATCTGGCAGAGGTCAGGTATAAAAATGAACAAACGGAAATTAAGGAGTACCAACCGGTCCTTAAGGTCAACAGGCGAGCGGTTGTCAAAAGTCAGCTTCGGATCTTTCAATATGGCCTTCCAATTGCCGACGCCCCACTGAGGAAACAGAATTAATATTATGAGACATTCTTTGAAAGCCGTATGTACCGTGTTGCAACCCTCGACGAGCATTTGGGTTTCTTCTTCGGACCATTTCTTGCGTGGTTTCTTTTGTTGGATTATAAAAGCGCCAACTGATTCACGGTAGTCGCCATCACCAGCGATCTTGCGCATCTTTCCTTTACGTTCTGGCATTGGTGCAGAAGTTTCAGCAACATGCGAAGTGAGGCCGGTGTCGTCACGAAAATTCCACGCTGGTACAAGCCTGGGGGAAGACGGAAGTGCAAGCGACACGCGTCTTTGCTTTAGCGCGGTAGAGGTTGACGATGTTGAAGAAACGGAGGAGGATACTGCAGGAAAGGGGGCTGTAAAAGAAAAAGTGACAGTACTTGGAGGTTTGCAAGACAGGTCCGCTGATTCTGGCATTGCAGATGTTCGACAGAGACAAGACCTGGATGAAAACGATAATCTTTTGAAGTGTTATAATGAAAACCGGGAGAAGTAGAATCGGATATGAATTGCAGGAGGCAGACCTCGCGTGAGGGTATCACCGGACACGTTGATGGACAGGCGTTGTCACTGTACCGTACAGCCTGCTCAGATAGTTCGAATCGTTGGGTCGTGGATTGCAATGAGGACAGAAGAGACTCGGAGAGGATGAAGCACCAGATTTGAACTAACAGATTCTTTGAGACTAGTTTAGGTTGTTGCCAGTAGCGTGCTGTTAGTACTTCACACCCTAAATGAGGAAGCCTGCATTCGATAGCAGTGCCTCTTCCCCTACTACGGCTTAAACCCTCCTTCCCTACGGTTCAAACATACTCATATCAATTCCATATCCCACTCATCAGTTCCCTCTATGTCATTCAGAATCTGCATCGTGACTAAACGTGCTCGCAAACCACCTTTATAGCCTTCGTATCTGATCCGGAACCGCAAACGTGTTCCTTCTAAAAATTCATACAATGAATGCAGCATGTCACATCGATCATTCTTGCTCCGGGATGGCCCCCTTGGCGCTCATCTCTACCTCACAGCAGTGTCAACGTACTCATGCCGCCGCAGATACATGTGGAGTCATCCTCTGTTCCACACTCCCCAACTTATCTATCCACGCCCCAAGCCGCGTCGCGAGCTCGCCTATTTGTGCGCGCGACAGAACACGAGGCTGAACCCACGTGATGCGCGCTTTTTGATCCACCTGGTCCAAGGAACCTCGTATCAACTTGAGGCTAGCGGCAAGTACCGATGTCAATTAGATTATCAGCACATGCAGCGCCCATATTTCAATTCAACGAAGAATGCACTGACCTCAGTGCTTTCATGATCAGGTGTTCTACTTCATCTGCTGGAAGTCGCGTCTCCTCGGCGATAGTCTGGAAAGACATCGTTCGGTCATTCGCGTTCCGTTTGAACACTGATTCGATCAGCGCCATCAAACATATCTTCTGTCGAAGGAAGGGGTAGTTCTCTTCCAGAATCGGCTGTGGCAGAGCTCATTTGTCAGATTGTCGGCTCGACTCGGCGCGAGTCTCCGCAACAACATGCACGTACCTCCTGCGGAAATAGTGGTGCCAGTGCTTCGAATTTGCCAATGTTGCCTTCGTTGAATGTGAACAACAGCTTCTTGATCCAATCATACTGCGTGTTGTCCAGCGCGTCGAGTATTGGGTGCATCAACTAACACCGATGAAGTCAGTTAGCGATCATCCTCAGGCTGTGACCGACGAAAGTGGATGTTTCAAATTCACGTATCTGCTTACCAGCTCCCCAAAATTATAGATAGTGTCGCCGAGAAAAGCCGAAATGCCAAGGTCGTGTGCGCGCAGCAAACGTTCTTCTGAAGTAAGGTCTGTTGCTACATCGACACATGCCAGATACAGCAGCGAATGCTTATAATATGGCGCATATTCTGCTTTGGCCTGTTTTCGGCAAGTCAACGAGGTGAACTGTAGCATTCTCGAAAATTCTCGCCTTATAATAGTCAGCGGCAACTTTGTAATACGAAGCATTGACGGCAGTGTCAACTCCTTCCAGTCGATCGAGTGTTTTCCAGGCAGTATCCATATCCGTCTTGGTACCCTCTAAATCACCGTACACCAGCTTTGCATATGCAATATTTGCAAGCAACAGCACGTATGCCTCCTGTGATGTCTCGGCATCGATCCGTGAAAGTATGGAGGTGAGGAACAGAAGCTGGCTTTGCGGGTCTTGACGGAACGTCAGGTTAGATCATTTAGGATTTGGGGGTCAAACCTACTGTCGATCTCCTTTGACACTTTAGTTCCCATCTCCACGAGTTTGAGTTGGTTCAGTTTGGACTCAAAGTCGCGCACGAACTGCTCAAACACGTTTACACGGAAGGGCCGAGACAACGGATGGTCGAAAAACTCATATAGCTTGAGGGTCAGCTGGTGCCATAGTCTATGTGATCAGTGAGCAGTGAGTAAACTGTATTAATCACCCTCTTACTTTCTTGTGTGGAGTTTGCCGAAAGATTCAAAAAACGGGTGGAGTTCCGCTGGCGTACCTGACAGGGCAGTTGCAACGAACTCATCCAGATCCAGTTTGGGCGGTTTGGGTAGCTCTGTTGGTGCTGATGTGGAGGACGGCATGGTTTCCTCACTGCAAGCAACGTGGTCTAAGTTCAATGTGCTTGTGATATATGAAAATTGAGTGTTGCGGTGAAATAGGCGTGACGCGTACGTCCTGTGCCACACAAGGCGGAGAAGCGTGGTAGCGATAATTTGGCCTTGTTTGACAAGAGCCTTCAAAAATAACATTGCCAAATAGTGCAGCGTTTGCCAGCTTGACTGCTGTGATCCAGATGATGATGATGATGGTTGCGGGTCAGTCATGATGATCAAGTATGCCTAGACGAGGAAGTTGATGATTAAGGGAGGAATTTCATAAACTTTGTTTCCGAAGTCTTTTCATAGGTTGACGTCTGCAGCACATCGCCTGTACCAGCCATAACAAGATTGCACTTCCGAGTCTTGGCAATTGATGCTGGCATAGTACTGAAAATACAGATACATGTGATTCCAGTGCATTAATATTAGGCCTTGGGAAATCTAAGTTGGACAGGTCAATGGTAGATCCTGTGGCACGTACGAGCTGATCTCTACACGTACTACTTTGGTCTGGTGCCAGTCTCATAATGGTCACTGGACTATCAATTGGTAGTCAAAACGCTACCATGTATATGCTTGCACCGAAAGCATTAACTCCCCCCCTGGCCAACCCCTGGCCTAGTCTGCTGCGGCCCGCAAGCGCAGTGCCACGTGATGTGATTGTTGGATCGGAGCTGGCAACTGCCGTTTCAGTATCCACTGCACTTATCTTGGTCGTGATTGTTTCCAACATACTGCATCTCTCTCACTCATTATCTTATTCGACATGGTGAGCCGCACATGTAATGACAAAACTTAACCTGATGGGCTCTCGACAGTCTTCCGGAGTGATAGCAGCCCCCACATGCCTCCAAACATTCCAAGAACTGAAGATGAGCAAATCGCTCAAGTACATATTGTTCAAGTTGAACGATACCCGGACACAGATCGTCGTCGACAAGACTTCGGAAAATCCTGACTACGAGGAATTTGTAACCAACTTGCCCGCCGATGGTTGCCGATGGGCTGTCTACGACTTCAGCTATAAGCTGGAAGATGGGTCGCAGAGGAACAAACTCTGCTTCTTCTCATGGTGAGTCCGCAGTTCATTTGGCCGACTATGTGTCACATTAGGGTGCCAGTTCAACCATTTTCTGTGCTTAACTCACAACTCCAGGTCACCAGACACCGCACCGATTCGGGCAAAGATGGTGCACGCCTCCTCGAAGGATGCCCTGCGGAAGTCTCTAGACGGGATTAGTGTGGAGATCCAGGGCACGGATCAGACGGAAGTTGCATATGAAACTGGTCCGTCTCTTCTATGTTACCCACGAGGTCGCGATTGTTGATCATGCTACTCAGTCATCGACAAAGTGAAGCGCATTAGCCGATAGAGAGCTGTACTTTGTGCCACTCTGGTTTGATCTGTGATGTTAGCTGTGAGTGTTCTTCAACTGCTGTCACGCTGTCAGCCTTACGAGTATGTTTCTCCAGAAGATGTGCATTACTTGATTTGATGTAGTAATCGCGAAGATAGTTGTATAAAGCTGCAAAGGATTCACACTACTGTAGGAGCAGATGTAGTAAAGACATTTCCAGAGTATGAAGCGTTTAAATCGATGTTCATGAAACGTCGCTGCGTGGTGAACAACGTCAAAGGGAACGCCACGCCTGGTGGATGCGTTGGCTTATAGGTCTCACAATGACAATGCTGAGCCTGATTCATAACACCTATTACTAACAAGGATATTATTCAGTACCATAGATTGCAACAAGTTGAGCCTCGATGATTTTCTGATGGAATTAAAGTAACAAGCGATGCACAGCAATCGCGGAGCAATTCTTGAAGTGATTTGCGATGTAAGGTCAGTGCGGAAATCGAATACTTGAGATCATCTACAATGTTTGGCAAGAGCCTTCAGAAATAACAATACCAAACACTATACAACAACTAATGTCACATATGACATGCCAAGATGATACTGCGCTGTCAGACTGACAGACAATGCCAGCACTTGTCTGTTGCCCATGTGATTCTGCTGATTCAGTAGATAAATGTGACAGGTGTTCCTAACTTCCCCGCTGTTCCTGCCATACTGGCTGTTCTATGTATACTACGTCAACATCATCAAAATGCAAGCCCGGGTCATGTGTCCGAGCTTTCCTTCAAAAAGTGATACCTTGACACGGACACGACAAGAAGCTTACTTTAGGGGATCTTCGACATAATCCCATGCCAGGAACAAACACGTAAAGGTGGAGGCGATTTGCGCCTAGATCAAAACCGCGTTGCAAAGTGCCGCTAGACCTCGTGCGTTTCTTTTCTTTTTTCTCTCGCCCTCCCACCGGATCTAAAACAGCGACTCCTTCAGAGAGCGCAAACCCATAGGCTCAACCCACAGCCTGAAGCCACCGTCGAGGTTTCCTATCTCTATGGATCTAAAAATACCAGTATGTCATGGCACGGATATACATATATATCATGATGAGCTTGCCTCAACGATTCCCTCCAGACATCTATCGTACGACTTTTCCAGACGAACTGCGTTCCGTCTCCGATGGATACGCAGCGTATCAGCCATCTCCTCGCAGAGCAAAAGCTGGAACTTTCGTTCATTAAGGAGGAATTAGATCGTGCCCGCGCGGAGGTCTCGCGCCTCGAGGCTAAACAGTTTGGAGCCATGGAAATAGTCCAAAAATTGGAAGCGCTGAGATCCCCCGTCCGCCGCATGCCAATAGAGATCATGACAAAAGTCTTCGAACAATGCGTCCAGGACGAAGAAAGTCAAGAGCCTGATCCTCATCGGGCACCCTTGTTACTGTGCCAAGTTTGCAGGGCTTGGCGAGACCTCATGTTCTCTCTTCCTTGTTTATGGAAGACCCTCAAGGTTGGGTTTCCATCTACCACGCCAAATTGGGAGAACGTCATGCAGTCAAAGATCATGTCCATGCACGTGTGGATATCGCGCGCGAAAGCTCTTCCAATTTCCCTAACCCTCCAGCACCCAAGCAACTCTCCGATCACGTGGAGTGCGCTTATGTCACTTGACAAAGAGATTTTGACTCTTGGATGCCGCATTGAAGACCTTTGCCTTAAATTTTCTCCGTTGGCACTTAGCTCCTTGTTGACATTTACCCAAAGTCCGCTCCCGCACCTACGACGTCTTGAGCTTCATAACAGCAATCCTCTTCCTAGTCACGACAACCCATCTCCTTTGTTGCTTCATGATGCACCCAACCTCCGCAGCCTCTCGATTGCATGGGGTAGTCTCGACACCGCCCAGTTCAGCGTCCCTTGGGGCCAACTGACACAGTTGTCTCTTCAGTATGACGCCAGCCCCTACTGGAATTCCGTTCATAACGACTACCTCATTGCACTTCGTGAATGCCCTAATCTCAAACATTGCTCCATCGGAATAGGAATGACAATACTCGACATTGATACAGAAATGATTGTACCTGTTACACTTCCCAACCTCGAATCAATGAAAGTACGCCTCTTCTGTCAAACACTGTACACTCACCAGTTCTTCGATGCCCTCCACGCACCGAAGCTGCATACATTTGAATTCCAGAACGTCAGTCTTGCAATGGGTTCGTTCGCCAGCCAGACGGAACCCCTCCCTTTCATCTCACGAAGCGCGGAGACTCTCGAGAACCTATCCTTCGACACAATCAATATATCAGATGTCGACTTGCTCTCATGTCTCTCTCAGCTTCATCGCTTAAAACACCTACGATTCCTGCCTGGCCCTCTTCAACTCAATCACAACCTCGTGGATAGCCTCATTTTATCCGCAGCACCTCAAGGCACCTCCATTTGTCCTCGACTAAAATCATTGAGTCTCAAATGCTCAAAGCGTGTTTGCACCGACAAGGTGACAGAGCTTATAGAGTCGAGGTGCAGTGCTAGTCCGAAGTTGGCAGAATTTTGCTTGCAGATCGCAGCATTTGACTATGGGCAGGATTCACGAGACAAAACAATTGTCGAGCTGAGGGAACGCCTGAATCAGTGTGTGGAGGGGGGATTGCAGCTCCACCTGATGAAAGCAAAGCCGACAGGTTGATGTGATGTTGGACCTGTACGTACCACGCGGTACCCTCGTCGAACATTCTCATGTTTTCTCGATTCTCATTCATTCACTGACACAATTACA
Organism: Suillus luteus UH-Slu-Lm8-n1; assembly: GCA_000827255.1. Classification (NCBI taxonomy): domain Eukaryota; kingdom Fungi; phylum Basidiomycota; class Agaricomycetes; order Boletales; family Suillaceae; genus Suillus; species Suillus luteus. The sequence goes on from KN835403.1 coordinate 14,957, forward strand.
TCTCCCGTACCCTGAGCCTCGCGAAGCGCTCGGCTAAGATATCTATCTGTTCCCTTTTCATCATTCGCTGTTATCCATCAAGAAGTTGCCCTTGTAATATCATAATGCTTTGATAGCGTCTTAGATAAATGACGGTGATCTAGAACAACCATGGAATTAGTCTATAAGGCACCCTGTTCACATAACTTTTCCATTGGTCTCCGAAGTTTCCCTGCAACATCGCCTCCTCCTTCTGGATTCGCTTGCCAAGTCCAGCATAAAGAGCACCAAAAAAACCCGCCCAAACGCACCCCAAAGCCAACTTGAGCCCTTGGTCTGATGAAGGAAACACGCCCGAACAAGAAACCAGCCATGTCCGAGTGTGAAAATGACAGAGCAAGAAGCCCAGCAAAATAAATAAGCCACCGGAGTAGCTGGGGTGTCGAACAATAGAATAAGGGCCAGATGTGACTAGCTTGTGATCCTGGCGAATACTGAGTTCGAACGTGAAGAGCCTGCCTAGAGTGGCATAGCATTGAATGCGAATAGCACCGCCGATAACGCTCAGGAAAGACCCGGCGACAAGTGCGGGCGATGACATGGTATAGTCCAAGCCTGTCAGTGAACAGAAGTCACTGTGGACTAGAAGGGTAGTGATCGATTTCGAGGCAGCACTCGATTCCTTTCCCGCTGTGTATGCAAGAACGATATCTGAGAAGACGCAAACACCGATGAAGCTCTTGAAGGGTAATGATTCAGTAACGTGCAAGATATTCTGGAATTGGCGCTAGAAGGTACCTTCACTGCGATGTGTATCCAAGGGGTGACAACTTCGAAACCAGTGGGCTTTAGAAGCTCCTTTGTAGAAGGTCTGGCATTCGGGGGTGTCAAGGCATAATACTGCGCTCCTGTGGCACAGAGAAGCAAGCAGATCTTAGTTGAAATCATACGGTTTGAAATCAGGGGGAGAAAACAGAGGTAGTTGGTGTCAACACAAGCTCCATCGCTTCATCACATTCAGCTGCTGATCGTAAAGTCTCCGCGGTCTAACGCAAGTCTAACGTGCGGTGTCCCTGCTGGCAGTGCGAGTCACGTTGCCACTTGCAAAACAACGGTAAACACCCGTTCTCCCAAACTCATGCGACGGCATAAGCTTTCTGACAACTTTCCACATCAGAATTCGTAACCCTAGTTGAGGATCGCACAAGTTGGGCCTATCAGAATCGCATGTTGGCCGTGTCACCAGAAATCATTGCTAATAATAAAACCTCGTCCAAATCAGCGCAGGAAGAAGGATTCATTCAAGTTATCGGATGAACCAGGACGAACCAGATCGAAGCATCATGTCTAGTACATTCAGACATCAAGGTCTCAGCTTCGAGATTTGAGAGTCGAGATCACTTTGCTGGATGAACGGTCACCGGTGTGAGGCCAAGGCTCTTCCCGGACTTGTCAGGTCCCCGCCATCCAATTTTGGGTAGCCACTGTGACGCTCCTACGCGCTTAACTGCCTACAAGTCAGAAGGGCAATCTGTGGGACTTGAGGTAAAACCCAATTATCGGAATGTCCAGCCACTGACAACCAGCCTTCTAGATTCCTTAGATGGCCGCATGAGACAATGATGAAATAACTTGCGCTTCATCGCGCCGAGTACTGTGCATGAGGTGTTGATCAAGAGCAACGCATAATAAATCTGGCCTAGGCAGCGGCCTACAGATTGATCAGATCATAGCCACATCCCTGGGCTGTGTTCACAATGTGGTTGGCGACTGATATGAAATCCAAAGTTAACGTATTGCACCTCGTGTTTGAAAAATGTTCTATTTGGCCGCCCTACGTGACGGAGAATGCTACACTGTCATTGTCTAATGTGACCGAATTCATACAGATAGTGATAAGGTAGTCGAGAGTAGTGGGTATCCAAAACGACGGTAACAGAGTGGTGGCTTCGTCCAGAATCCAGAGTGAATGAGCTAACAATACAATAAAACAATCAGGTAAGGAATGGATGGAGAAAGCAAGATGGCATTTTTTTCGTAAACGTAAATCAAACAATATCAACTGAATTGCGCAGTGATCCAGGTGCGGCTGGTAGAGGAACAGCATGTCCATCAACAGGTGTGCTTGGGAGCGATTCCTTTGATATCGAACCCTTAGCAGTGTCTGTTGGCGAGTATGGAACATCCTTGACATCGTCGAATGCGATGTTGAACTCGCCAATGGAGATGTCGGTGGAGAACGAAGTGAGAGAGTCGCGCTTCTGTTCGGTCCGTTGAGCAATGAACACGGGCATGGTGCCCGTGCGGCTGTTGTATGCCATCTCGGATTTCGAACTGAACATATGCTCGTCAGATCGCATTATCGAGTGTTAAAGTATGACAACATACCCAGTGCTCCAAGACCCTCCAGTCGACACAGTGCCAGCGGTCGAGAGACCGACGCGCTTTGCAACCGAAACATAGGCAAGGCGGTAGTTCTTCCTGGCCTCATCGGCAAACCCGAAGAAAGCGAAGAATATGAATGCACAGACAACGAGGAGCCATCGGCTGAGCTCGAGTGACAATACAGTAGGGTCGTTCGCGCGCCAAAATACTGATGCGATTTGTTCGACGCGAGAGAAATCCAAGTGCGTGTCCTCCCAACTGACCCAGGGGTAAACTGGTTGGGCAGTAGCATTGAGGTAGATGACATAGACACCCAGAGGAACCGTGCATAGCATCTCAATGCCTGCAAGACCCATGAGGCGGAAGTAGCGACTGGAACTCAAGTTCTTGTTCACACAAAGGAACTCCATGAACTGCGCCCTACGCTGGGCCAGTTCGATAATAGTGCGGACTGCATCACAAAATGATCAATGTCGGGCCAACAACTTGTCAGAATAAACGTACCGCAATAGTAAGCAGAGCAGCATCCAAGAGCCAAGGGCCATGCAAATACTAATACATATGCAGGAGGGGTGTTGTAAGTGGCTGGATAGCAACCAATTTCCTCAAAGATGTTGAACCGATGTCCTTGTACGATATACTCTGGGGTATCACGTCAATGAAAGTCCAACGTCTTTCAGGCAACAAACTTACGCAGAATCATCTCCAGGACGGGGATACCGACACCAATGGCCAGATCGGTCATAATGTCGCGTCTCTTCTGAGCTTTCGTCTTAGTAACCGAAGAGACAGATGCGATGTGGTAGAGACGACGGTTGATGCAAAGCGAACAAGCAGGGATGGCAACGGAGGCCCCGACCATAAATCTGGCGGCTAGGAAATAATCATGAGTTTTTGCGGTGAGAACATAGGGAAAATTCCTACAGATATCACACCACACGGGAGCATAGTTAAGCACACTCGACCTCCAAACGATCGAGTTAATGAACTGGATCAAACACGATAAGCCAGTCCACATCATATAAAGACAAGTTCCAGTGTTCCACGCTTGAATCTTGGTCAGACTTGGATAGCTCAAAATACAGTAGAATGACTGACCTTCCAAATGCCAGGGAAGCGGGATCATGCAACACAAGAATCCAAGGAAAGCAAACACAGTAAACACATAATCTGGTGAGTTGAACATCTTAACAACGCAGTTGCTGATGCACGATTTGAAGACGGGGGTGGCGGGCTCGGAAGACTAGCTATCCTGTGATGCGGAGGAGAGGGAACGTAGACGAGTTAAAGTCCACGGGTGAAGTAACGGTTCATAGCCTTGCTATTAAAGCCTTCGAAAGCACAATCCACCTTGTCAACCAATTTGGACTTCCCCTTGTGCTCGGGTGCGGTAAAACGATTTCAAAAGTTGAACACTCAGCATTTCCTTTTTGATCCACAAACTGATGTCCATATATGGACACGTGTTTATCTACCAAAAAGGTAAAGCGAACGAAGTATGATCTAAGTGCGCCCAAATGGCGCACCGAAGAGCTTCATTGACAAGGCGCGGCACTGATCCGATATCCCATGATCCATGAGATATCAGAAAGTTCCAGCGAGAGATGCTTGAAAAAAATCGAAGTGATAAGACAGTCAGAGCTAGACTTAATTTACCCACACGCAGGCAGTAGAAGAAACTTAGTGCTAGGCTGAGCGGTGCATCGTGGTCCGCTAGTGCTCTGCAAACAGTGAAACCCGAATCCATGACCGATAATCAGATCATTGACGAATTCCCCACCCACTACTTTGCAAGATTCTTGTTCTCTGTTTGGCTTGAAAATAATAGGTGAGACTTGAATTTTGCGGGCCGCGGCTGGTACTTTGCCAATATACAGAATACAAAGTGTTACCAAGGAGTAGCGCCCGGAGCTTCAGTAGCATAAGAGAAGGGAGCCGAGTTGGACGCGAGGCACTGAACGACGGACCATGTTAAGCCCACAACTTAGAGGATTAACAGCGTTATGCTGCATGGATGGTATGGGGTCGCAAGCAAGAAGATTTCTCAACAATTCCTCTCATGAACGCTATATGAGAGCCCCTGCAACAATAGCGATATTCCAAAAGCGATGGACAATAAGAGCGGCAGTTGCCGTAATACAGAGATTCAGAGAATTTCCTTTTGCAGTATGTTTTCTTCGTTTCCCATTAGCATCCCCGTAAGTGTTCCCTTGTTACAAGACAGACTCATGGCACAAATTGGTTGGGCAGCATTCCGGCGTTGCTTGGAAACTTTGCTTAGTTCAAATTTTTTCAACATTTCGACGACAAAACTGTAGTTAGCACGACAAAACAGAATACATGCAATTGGAAGCGGAGACAGCAACAACAAATACTTCGTCACGCAAGGAAAAAGTCGGCATGATTCTAGTTACATCTGGTGCATGTCTGATATAGAGTCGATGATCTCGAAGGACAATATAAGAAAGGAAAACGGCCAGCTAAGACGCTGTAACATTCCAGAAAAAATGTAATACACGTTGGCTATTGATACAGACTGTTAGTGGGCCTGAAGTACATCACCACAACAAAGAAAGTGATACAAGGTGGAGAAAATAAATAAATGCTTCGGGAGTGGGGAATACGCAAGCAAAAAGTCAGATATATACGACGTACAATACTGTCGGTCAATGACCGCGAAGGACACTAGAAGGGATGTGCGAGAAAAGCTAAGATGTTCCTTCGACCTCCCTAACCACCGTCATGTAGACAGCGTTACGATTCTTGGAATTCCTCGAATAATTGTACGGCACTGCGGACCCATAAAATGGCGAACCTTCGGTTTGGAGAAAGTTCATGTTGGGGGACTTCTCTGAGCGTGGTCGAACGATGGCTATTGAAGGGGGTTCGGGCCACTGCGTTGAAAGTAAACTAAGTTGTTGCGGGTCAAAATTTGATTGGAGAGAATTGTGTGAAGACGCGATAGTAGAGTAGATGGAAGGTGACTCCAGAGGAAGGAGTACAGGATCAAGAAATTCAGGATTTTCTTCCAATTTCTTGGCGTCTGTAAGGTCGAGTGATGGGGGCCGCAAAGGGGAAGGCGGAAGGGGTTTCTCGGATGAAAAACCATGATAAGTGCATGCTGTGCTAGACTGAGAGGCGGTGCTCCTGAACTCAAGGACGGTCAGAGATGGAACTGGTGTTAAGCCGCTGATGAGATGAAATCAGACGAAATCTGCTCTCGATACCAATGAACATACCATTCTGCCATAGATGTACCTTTGAGTTCGCCGATACAGATCGATTGTCTCTCAAAGAAACTGAGAGCCCTCCGCATCATCTGTAGAGCCTCACGCAATCGACTGCGCCCCTCCCCTCCAAGCAAAAACAATCCGATGAAAAAGAATGATTGCGTGACCATGATAGCCCATTCAGTGATGAGCATCGCAGTGATTGATTTAGGTGTCGCAGCGGAGCTGAACGACAAGACCTCCGTCAATTCTCGGGTAAAGTCCGCCCATGGAGCCAGCCCAGAGCTTAGATTAAATATCATAGCCACTATAGTCGCGGCAACGGTGCATATGACTTCTAAAACGGCCATGCTGACAAGCCGAATGTAGGCTCCAGAAGTATGCGGGGAAGGTGGACGTGTCCTCGAAAATTGGACGCCATGAAGAAGGAAGTGGCGCCAAGTGATGCCTGCAAAGACTCAGCCTCTTAGGGACATAAACAATAATGAATTGACTCACCACAAAAAATCATAGTAAGAAGAGAAAGTGCAAGCGGCGGTATCCAGACCACGAACAAAGCCACCGTAGTGGGATATGTCGCCGGGCGACATCCAAAATTTTCATACACATCAAAGCGTCGAGGCTGAACAATTAGATCTGTTGATGATGTCAATAAACATTATGGGTGCCCATGGCAGATACGCACGCAATGCTGCATATACTAACGGACCTCCGAAACACATTAAACATTCAAATAAAATACGGCGTCGCTTTGTGATAGATGTGGATGTTTGACAAAAAGACGCCATCCGTTCCAGATGAATGCAAATGCAGAGGCATGCCGCAGGTATCGCTACATTCACGGCTGTCATCAGCGCTGAAGCTACAGCAATTATGAGTTCTCATCTAGAATTGATGTCAAAACACTCACTAATGTCGCACCAGAATACAAATGGTATTTGGAAGGCCCCAGTCCACTGGAGGGCATCTACAGCAATGATCGTGTTCACGACAAAGAGCCACATTCCAATAGACATTGCAGCAATATTGCCAGCCCGACAATACCAAGGCAATGGAAAGAGAACCAGTACTGCGGAAATGAACGAAAGTACCGGTATCTCTGTTTGCATTTCAGCGACGAAAGAAAGTCTAGGGAGACAAAAAGGGCATATGGTGGAGGCATGCTGCATTTCTTTTAATCAGTGGGCTGTGCCCTTGAAGGCAGTGTGGAACGAAGTACAAGGTCATGATGCCACAAAGTCTGTATACTTGATCCTTTCTAGATTTAATAAGCTGTTTGCCGAAGAAAGTACAAGGACACATACGATGGCATGCTTGACCGAGGACTACCCACATGACAGGGGTTTACCGCAATCAGTAAGCAGTCAAGCAAATGCCCCGAAAAGGCATCTTCTAAAGCTTTAAGCTTAGACGACTGTGTGATTTTTGCACAAGGCCCTGAAGACTTTTTTTAACGGTCTAGAAGAATGAACCCAGCTGCGCAGCTAGGTACAGATGTCTGTGATAATTTCCAGAGCAACCTAAGCTTCACAAGAGGAACAACAAAAGTCTGCTTACAATTGGATATTGATACAAAAATTCGACGCACGAGCGTACAGTACGGTTATTCGTGAATACCATAATAATCATGAGGAAAAACGGTTCGGCGGAACATCAATGCGTGGATAAAATACGAGAGACGTGGGAAACATGTCCATGCGATGCTAATAGAACAATGGTTATAAGGAACAAACCTTGATGCTTTTTAAAGAGGGGAAGTGGATGCATTAGGCGCATAGATGCGGCCCATGAGAAGATAAGCCACTACCCGACGGACGGGTAAGGTTGCAAGATCGCCGATGCGCAGGACGAAATTTAAACCCGGGATACGGAATGAGGGAAAGCGGTATCGAGCTCTCTTGGGTGTAAAAGTGGCGCCTTCTGGTATCGTCTCAAGTTTAGTGGGGGTACGGGTACGACCGATTTTGGGGGAAGAGCGAGGAGATGGTGGGTGTTTATCTCGGCGAGAGCTGCGTGCCCACTCTGGAAGGACGAGTGCGAATGGTTCGGCCAAAGTCGCATGAAATGCAGAAGCAAGATTGTAGGATAGAGTCGAACCGTGCACTGAAATCTCTTTCCTTTCCAGCAATGCTTCCATGTTCTGTTCCAACGCTGCGAGTCTCGTTTCCTGCGCCGAATAGAAGATATCATTCTTCCTCTCCTGTTTCCGCATGGATTTTTCTAACCCTTCGACGGCTCCCTCCACGTGGTCGAAAACGTCTTCGGTGAGGACTTTTACGGTGTCGTTAAACTCTTTCAGCTGAGACTCTAATTCGGCGACACGTGCAGTCAGAGCTTCAATTTGCGATTGCGCATCTGGTGAGCTGGCTGGGGGGTAATGGATAACAGTATGCAAGTCTTTTGTGCGTTGGCGGAGGCGTTCTACCGCATGTTTCCAAGGTCGCATACCGGTGGCGAGGATAAAGAGAGAGGTGCTGAACCACGATATAGTCTCCGGGCCAGCCACAGATAGGATGACGACACGAAGAATTGCGACGCCGAGTAACGGCGACAGAATAGTGAGGAACAGGTAGAAAATTTCAAGTCTGCGTAACTCTGACGAAGCAATTTCATGATAGGGATTTTGCTCAGACATGTGACGGGATGGTATATCAGGGGCACGACGCCTGGGTCTCGAGAGATGATAGAGGCTCCACGGTACTGTGTATACTTTGAATTTATGTTTCAGAATGAAAACAAAGCACTTACCTTCGATGATTTGGTGCAAATAGAATATCAAGAGAAGTACGAGGAGGATATTTTTGACGTGATCTCCGCCTGTCAGCCAGTTTCCAATGGGCGAAACCAGCGCAAGTATAACCGAAAGGTCAAATTCATACCACCCCTTACTACTCTCGGTTTCAACGGCTGAGGACCTTTCTGAGCTCCCATTTTCCTCATGCGGAGTGAACGAAGGGAACCCGGCAGGAGGTCTGACAGACGGAGAGGGCGTGTCTGAGCCGGAGACCTCGCTAGAATCGCTCTCTGACTCATGATCAAGCGGGGAAGACAAAGCTCTTGTGTCAAGAAATGGTCGTTTGACCTCCGGATAGTGGTCCATGGCTTCGTGACTAAAGTTGGGCGTACAAGCTTGATGGCGCTCGAGAAATCGAACGTCCGAGCCGCGAAATACACAGCTGAGCCTGTCGTCGCCTACTGCCAACTGTACTAAGTATGGTTGCGTCACGCCAGTAGTGCGCGTGAGTGGGGGATTATGTAATCATTAACTCGGGAAGCGCCGACGGCAGCTTTTGTGGTTGACGCCCTTGAGGACTTGATGCAAACTGTCAGAAAACTCCGGAGCTCATGCGAGTCAAGAAAATATCTGGCACACACAAAGCTCTATTCATTTTCCATTACTCAGTGAGAGCCCTCACACGATGCCTCATACCACCCCTCACCCACACAAACAAACACCAGTCGCCGACAACAACTTCTGACTCCTGGAGAAAGCTTTGAGGAAATCACATAATCATAATCCTGCACAAAACTCACATGAAAAGGGCTGTGATAGTATGGTGCAGAGCCTGGCTATAATACTCTTCGTCGATAGGGCAACTTGGGTCAAACTTGGGTCGTCACACTATTGAACTCATGCAAGCCCAGTACTTGTCCACGCGGAGATGCCAAATCAGGAAAGGCTTAATATTTAGGGTCCGCGTAAGTAATTTACGAGAGGGGTTGGCCGTGCAGTGAGGTCCACATTGCATTGACAACGACATCTTAGATTGAAAGCACTTGTGGACTCATGAAGTTGAAGTTGGCATGGTTCACGTTCCCTTTGTTCAACTAGTCAACAATTGAACGGACACAATACTAGCTATAGGGATGCTCAATTCGTTGTTGCCCGCAATTCGTAAAGGAGATTAATACACGCTAACCGTCTATGAGTCTCCGTCCAACGTTCAACCCTTGTACATATTGTGTAGTCAATAAATCCCATTGTTGAGTACTGAGTGAGGTGCAATAAAGTGCTCTGTGGAAAGTCCCGTTTAGGACATTTTTGACATTTACTAGTCTCCTTGCTTACGAGACGAGTCCACAATTTTAATGTTGGACCTATAAAGCTAATGGACTCAGACGTCCACATGATTGTTCCTTGTCCAACACCATGCATGTCGGGCTACCCATCAGCGCGTTTATAGCTGCAGTCCTTGTTCTCATCCCTCTACCGTCACACTGGAGAGCTAAAAACATAGGTACTCTTTCCATGATAGCTTGGCTCTTCATCTCCAACATTATATATGCCATCAACTCTGTCATCTGGGCAGGAAGTGTTTTGAACGTTGCACCTGTATGGTGTGATATTGGTATGTTGCTCATTTATTTTAAATTCGATTGGCGCTAAGATGTGTGGGGCCAGTCACAAAGATTATAATTGGGGCAAATATAGCCCTCCCAGCAACTTGCTTGTGTGTCTGCATGCAGCTGGCACGTATTGCATCAGTGTCCCAGGCTCGGTTGACACATAGAGACAAATTGCGGGGAACACTAATCGATATCACGATCTGCTGGCTTTTACCCATGATCTTCATGGCGCTGCGTATGTGCACATTACCTCTACACACGTGCATCTATTGAATGTTGTTTAGATTATATCGTGCAGGGTCACCGCTTTGATATAGTCGAAGATTTTGGCTGTCGACCAACCGTCTACGTGTCCATCGCTGGTATCTGTATAATTTGGATCCCACCGATCGTCGTGTCTCTTCTGACAATGGGTTACGCCGGTTCGTTCCATTGCCTGCCAGTGCTAATGCTAAATCTAAAATAATTGCTCGTTTGTAGCCGTCGCCCTGAAGCATTTCTTCTGCCGTCGCATTAGTTTTGCGAAGCACCTTCGAGACTCCAAGTCTGGCTTGTCCACTTCACAATATTTCCGGTTGATGAGCATGTCCGTTATTGAGATGTTCTGGAGCTTAGTTATTACTTCACTGGATTTGTGGCTTGCATGCCAGGGTGGTCTGCAACCCTGGATAAGCTGGGAGAACGTCCACGTCGGCTTTTCCCAAGTTTGGTACTTCCCTACGGTTCTCATCCCACCCACCACACTTGCATGGTTTTACGCTATTTGGTTTGTGGTACCGATCTCTGGCGCTTTGTTTTCAGTATTCTTTTCCTTTGGAGACGATGCCATGAAAGATTATCGCAAGAGTCTTCAATGGTTTCGCACTATGGTCTTGCGTATACCACCACGCACCAACCATCATCCCACTGTGATAGAGCTGCCATCCTTTAATCGGTATGTTCATCATACCATTTATTTGCTATGTTTTTACGTTCTGACTGACTGAAACAGGCATCGTGGTCCAATAAGTAACTCCACTCTACCACCAATACCACCTCGGGCTGTCCCAAGACCCCCTAAATCAGCATCACATATTTCTTACTATGAGATGACACCGAATAGTGAAGACGGTTCATTCGTTTACTCTCGGGAAGATTTGCCTCGATATTCCTACTATGTATATCGTCCTGGTGGGATGAACGGACGTTATATTGTTTGATGTACTTTCTTGTTACGACCTCTCATGATTCATTAGTCCTTCACTTCAGCTTTATCACGATTCATTAGTCCTTCGTCTTCAGCGATACCCTTTCTGCGACACGATCTCTTTTGGCATAGCCCTTACGATTCATTGGTTCTTCGTCTTCATCTATACCCTTTTCTACGACACGATCTCTTTTAGCACAGTAGATGAATTGTAATGAAATATCATGATGTGGTGGCGGTGTACATATGCTTGCGAGAATAATGAAAGTGGCGGACTGTGCTTTCCTGAGGGTACACGCCGAAACACTGCAACAATGCAGTGAACAATTCGATGACTTTTAGCAGCGGGTTATTAATGTCCTCAAACAATATCCAAATAGGCCGGATCGAAAATAGTCTGAACTCTCTCGAACTCGTTCAGCCTATTTGCACACCTCATTTATTTTATCCGCCGATCTGTTTATCAACTCCAGCAGATATAAATTCGACTGTTTCTCTTGTCGGTTTGTTGCCTCTCTAGCTACCCAATCAATAAGTACTGTTGTTCTCGCCATGACCACTAACGACTTTCAGAACACTTGGAAAGTAATTGCACCCTTACAGTTCCATAGGCTCCTTGTCCATTGACACGGCAGTGTTCTTCGGTGCCACCCGTCCTGAGTAGAAAGTCAGGCGGCGCGTTGATTGTGCGGTATGGCGCGCGACGTCTGCCAGCGGCCTTATGGTATCGAGAGTCGCAGCCTGCTCGTGCTCGCGCCTTGCGCAAATAAAAGTGAGATGGCTCACGCTTCAAGGTGAGAGGAGAAATAATAACTACGCACAGCCAGACAAGTTCAGGGGAAAGGTAACGGCTGGCTTACCACTAAATAATTATGCAGAGACCGAAGCCTCCGCTAATATTCGGCATCTACGAGCATAGGGTCGTCGTTGGCCATAGCACAACTTGGGTGAGTCGTTGTCTAGCGACACAGCGTCAAGAAAATCAGATATTGTGGTCAGTGGTGTCGCGAACGCGAGGTTGAGCGAAGGAGTGGTCTTATTGTACCAGTTACTGGGTCCACTGGCTCGTAGTTTTCTTTATGAGTCCAGGTAGCTCCATTATCACCTTAAAGTGGTATAGTGATCCATCCATTGTTCTCGTGATGGCTTGATGCATTATCATGGTGAAGAAAATATTGATCAAGGACAAAAGGAATACCGTGCGAACTGTCGGATAGGTGTTGCGCTCAGCTGAGCCAGTACCCCATTAACGTTTTAACATTGATCGTCGATCATCCTTTTGTGGCCTTGAAGTACATACAGACGACTAGTCTCGCTTCGTATTTATTTCCGCTTTGCAGGCCATCGGTGCCAATAAACGGAGAAGTGGTGAAGATACAACAATCACACGATCATCACAAGCCCAGGGCGAACATGAGTCAGATGACAGCAATGCGATAGCTACAACAACATAGTACTTAGTCAGAGCGATGATAATCGTAACCAGAATCAGCAGATAAGTAAGGTTTCAAGAAAGATGAATACACAAGTGGAGGAGGGAGGGGTGCACAAACGAAGATATGTAATGCTGACCGCTCTACCGAGCGGTAAAGTATAGCTACATAAGTAAGCATTGTGCTATAGATACAAACGTCGTGAGTAGTACACGCGTGGCGAAAAAGCGTCCAACTTGAAGAAGCCTTGGGTACAGTCACAGAATGAAGTAATATGAATAAATAATGCGAGGGTTAGTCCAAATAATTTAACGCAGAGCCAGCGTATACGGGCACCTTGTTCATAAGACCTGGTTAAGAACACATCCATTGACAGAGATGTTGAACAAACACACCTTGCGCTGGCCCTCAGAGTGACGGAGAACGGATGTTATAGAATGACACAGTAAAGATTTACGATGTTGTGCCTGTCTTGGTCGACCGGCAACGAATCGGAAGGTTCGATATGTTGCTCTGCCAGCTCACCGCAATGATTGAGCTGTGGTGCACTATGCAGTGACGACCCAACAAAGGATGTCGATGATGGCTCTAAATCGAGCAGAGTGATGAAGGTGTCCATATGAGGTGGTTTAGAATGAGTATGGGGCTACTAGCTAGTAGGATTGAATGTTAGTATAAAAAATTATTTCAACCCCATCTTATACAGCGTCGACATGCATCATTGTTCAACTTTCGATAATGAGGCATTTTGTTCTATTGTCTCCGGTCCAAATTTGGGACCTACAAACTTGAGCCTTACAAATTTGTTTCCGACATTGTAGCCATCAACATAATGCATTGTGCGCTGCATCCCTTTGTCAAGCCAAAGTGTTTTCCTATCACTGATCAGCCTATCGTTTGCGGTGTCGGTCCTTTGACACGATGCAGGTATTCTCTTTTCCAACCACAGGATTATGACTGGGTTGGATTGTCCTTCGAGGCTCTTTATCCCACCCTCGTCTTCCTCGGCTTCGTACTCGCACCTATGCCTCTTCCTACGAGCATGAAAAACGGGAACATGCTATCACATGATTTGGACGGCGTTCTCTTACCTCAACCAACGTATCAACTAGGCACCCATACGGTGTGACAATGCGCAAGTCCAGCATTTTCACTACTCGTTTCTAAAGACTCGCTGTAGCCATTCAATTCTTGCCGGGTCATGATCCATCAATCTCGGGCTATACAACACTGCGAAAGTTCATGCGGTCGCAGTCGCAGTCACAAAAGCACGGTGTACGTCTTCATTGTGAACGACCGTGTAGAAATCTGCCTAACTACAGCTATACGGCTACATGTACAGGTTATGAGGGACCATCGCCATTGTTCGATAGTTATAGGATCCATCTCGCTTTGGTGTCAAGAAACACGTTGAAGAAGTCCATTGTCTTCGATCCGGAGCACAGACATTTCCATTGTGCTAAGTGCAAGTTTTTCATAGCACTGTCCGCGGAATTTTGTGATTATTAAACAGAAGAATATAAAGACGGTTCTTTCTACAACGTGGTTTAACCGGGTGTAATTTTAACCCATCTGGGGCGTCGCTCATCTGATGCGGTTCAACTCTACCCCTCGTTATACCCATTCGTCATCAAGGAATCATGTGCCAGATTGTAGGTGCTATCATACAAGTGATTTGGAGAGTGGTGCCTTACCTTTGCCATTAAGCTTCAAGCCAAGTTGTACCAAGTTCATTGATTCGCGACTTGTGGCACAATGATCGATGCTATCGACGGGACACAGGACACAACCAGTAATAGGTTCCATGTATTAATCATTTTCTTTGAGCGCGAGATAATTTTTTGGCCGTACAGGCATTGGATGCGATTGTCTATATGACACCATATAGTTTGCTTGCAATTAATGGGACTCCCCGGCTCGCACTAGCTGAAGCTTGGTTGGACAAATGACAACTCATAATCTATGCCCCAGTAGAAACACAGAGTGGGATCAATCAAACCACCATGATCGGCGATCAAGCGGAATCAATTAAACCACCATAATCTGCGGTCAAATGGGATCGATCAACCACAGAATGACAAAGCGGGGTTCAGGTTCTGAACCAAAGCACGGAATAAGCCCGAGGCAAGAACAAGTAACAGACAAAGGTAATGGTCGAAAAAAACAGTGGACAGAGATGAAGGTCGAAAGATATATCGATGACCAGGTCAAGGATCTGGGAAACCCATTGGTCCTATTTGCTTGTGAGATTACGAATGGCAGGTCACCATCGCGTCTATGCGGAGACGAGATGAGGGTCTCGCGCTGCAAACTGAGACAAAAACAAAAAGAAATGGTGATGCATTGATGACCGAATGGGGTATATTGGGAAAGACTAGCAGTATGGTCAAGAGACGGGTATCGGACACCTACTTGTTTTTGAAGTCACGAATGACAGATCACCTGGCCCATCGGCAGTCATACAACATTCGTTGGGGCCTCCAGTGCTTTCAACCACAGACCATCAATCTTCTCACCATCATCCCAAAATCGCGTACCATCCAGTATTTCGTCATTGCTTTTGCCTTCGTTTGGTATACGTAGTCGAGTTCTGGTTTCTTTTCTGCTCGTGCCGGGTTCAGTGCCAGTACCATCCTGTTTCCCGTGCATGATTCACCGAGTGCGATGATATTGTCATGCTTTGTCCACTACAAATTTGGAAGATTTAGCACCCATGTCTTCGAGCTTTGCATATCGGACTCCTTAGCGGATGAATGTAGCTTAAGTGTTTATCCTCACCTTTGGGCACTTGAGCATCATCCACAACAATGAATAGAAAGCAAGTATGCAAGTGTTCTCAACCAAACCTACTGAATCTGGGAATGCCAGGTCGCCCGTTTGCCGTTAAGTAGCATGTCCATGTTGTTCATTGTTCTAGAGAGTAGTAGTCCATCGAATGAAGAATGTTAAAACGTGGATCCGATCCGACAAATCTAAGAACCGTGAAAGCAGAGTGCGTGGTATCGTCGACATTGACCAAGGCCGTCCGCTGATCGGTATCAGGAAAAAAGACCACGGGAGGAAGCACCAAACAAAGGAGCAGGACAAAGGAACGTGTTTGAATTGTACTGCTGATAAAGCAGTCATTTGTAATATATAATCACCAAACTCGGCAATTCATCATGATCATGACATCATGAAAGGACATTGCGCTTGTGGGCAACAATTGGAGGGGGCAAGGTCTATAAAGTCACAATGATTGAACATTACGGGTCCCATTTTTTATTTCTTCGACACGATATACCTTTTTTTTGCAGACACTCCTGCACAGACATAGTATTCTCGTATCGCCTTCAGTTTAATTATTTGCTTGCTCAGAATTAAAAGACGTACTGTGACACAACATGGACTCTTTTATCTGCCTGGAATCGACGTTATTGCCCAAAAATCACTATGATGAGGGTGACGAGGAAATATCGACCTCCATACCCCTGGACCACGAGCGCAGAACTGTGCAAGGGGGTGCTTATTGTGTCGTCTCGTAAGCATCTGTAAGTATTTTCGCCTCGCAGTAGTCCTTTCGCCCGACTGATGTTTGATGGACTCAGGATTCTCAGCGTCCGCTCTACCACTTCCATTCTTTTAGCCCAAGGCTGTTTCGCCCCTCGAAACGTTACTGTGAGTTGATTCCTTGGTCTTGGGATATGCTATTTATGCTCCATTCTTTGAAGTATTTTTCTTATAATTGATGGGCCCGGATAGATTTTACCTTTGGTACATCTTTTCGAGATGCTTCGTCACTCGGTTAAATCACTGCTGCATGCAGCCTCAGACACTTACTTACCAGGTTTTCATTCATTAATCATCTTTACTACCTTCGTCCTTCTCCTTCTTCATTCGTCTTCCCTTTCTTCACAGTAATTCGATGTCCCACTTACTGTACCACCTCTCCTTTGGCTAGCTATTTATTACGAGTAGATGGTCAATCATAATTTCAGTTGATAGCAGTGAATGAACGGCCCGCAAACACAGGAGCATTGATGACATTCAGTGGACTGAACTCAGCTATAGAGCTTGCCGCAGGGGGACATAGATGAGCACCAGTTTCCACCACATCCAGATTCAGAACATGGATGTGGAGTCGGTGCTGGCGATGGATGTTGATGACCTTCCGAGGCCGTCTAACTCTTGACCATATGGTCATATACTTGAAGTGAGACGAGAATCAAAATACCCCGTGGACATGAGTGTCATGCGCAAGATACAGGCCATTAGCTGAGAAGATCGTCAAGAAAATCTTCCATCTCCACTTTGGGTGTCTTCCTCGGTGTGTCATTAGGAAGAGCTGGCGCTTCAGAATACTTATCATCTAGCCGATGTGTGAAAGAAAAGTCAGTGAGATAATGTTCATAGATATGATGATTCTACCTTGTTTTGTAACGTTTGAAAATAGAGGCTTTGCTTTGAGTTTCTCCGACTTTGCACGGAATCGAGCCTTCAGATCTATTAATCATAATCAGTGACATACATTTGAGCTATCAATTAGTTAAAAGTCACCTCGACTTGCATCTGCAGCGGCCTTTTCGCGACTCATTTCCTCAAGCTCTGCGTCCCACTCGATTGTCTGTATGCGCCCCTTCTGAGATGTCGGAGGTGGGACGCGATGAGACGAAATGTGTGCGAGTTCATGGTCGATATCATCATCATCATCGATTTGAGCCACCGCCACTACAGTCGTTTCCGACAAATCCGATAACCGTTGTCTCGCAAGAAATGACGAGAGGTCGACTTCCGGCTCACGAATCTCCTCTCCTGAACTGTGTCAAACATAAGTTCAACACATCATCCACTCACCACTCACCATCGGAATCCAACTCAGGCTCGAGCTCCTGATAACGATCGGCGTTAGATCCAATGTGTCGTCGTGCATACTTCTGTTGAAGTTCCTTCGCCTCTTCCGAATCAGGGTCGAGATCGACCGCCTGTTCACCTTCCAACACTAGGCGCTGGTGGAATTCCGCTGGGCGACCACCTCGACCACGGCCTCGTGCGCGGAGGTACTTGCCTAGCCCACCTCGAGACTTTCCACGACCTCTACCGCGAGTATGCGGTGGCTCGGAAGTTGACGAAGAGTTTGATTCTGACATGTTACATGTGCAAGATCGAGGAAATGGAGATGTACCCAAATATATCGGCTCAACAGGTCCAAATAAACTACTAGGTCGCGTTCCTCGTCTTTGGACATTTCCAGTTCGCGGCTTCAAAACTTCAGTGTATGATATAATGAAAGTGTGGGCACTGTGTTGTAGGACATTCCGTTGTTCTGTTTACGAGTCCGACGCAATGATCAATTTTCAAAAATCACCCATTATTAATCGATGCGTGATATATGTGAACAGTGTGAAAAGTGACACGTTCATGATCTTATGTAAGGACGAGCTTTAAACCTATCACACAATTAAGTTAGCACCGATAATGCAGTACCCTGATGATTCTACGCCTCGTGATGGTCTGTCGAATGGGAGTCTAAGGGCGGCCAAGATCTGTGTGATTTCACATTATGGCGTACTGCCCTCAGGCCTCAACAACGGCCTCGTGTGCGGAGGTACTTTCCTAGCCTATCACGGGACTTTCCCGCAGGCACGCGATTGTTCGGCGGTTGATGGAGAATTTGACATGTTACTACACGGTCAGTGTTTCAAAATCTGTATACCTAAAAAGGAAGGCAGCACCTTGTGGTTTCAATAGGTCCAAACAAACAACTGGCGATCCCCACCAGTACCCTCCAGCACCACATAGCACCGCAGTTTAAGGGGTATCAATCTAATAGTACATTCTAATAGTACATTACATTAAATGACAGTGCTAAGCGTTACATCGTAGACTACTCGATACATTCGATAAGGTTGCTACTCTTCATCCAGGAAAGTACCAGTAAAGAAACAATAAATGCCTAAGATATAAATGCACAAGTGAACGGTGAGTCCAATGCATAGTGAAATCAGCATGTCAAAAGCATCGCTTGTAATCTGCTGATGCCAATTGAGAACTACTGGTGCGGGCGCTGGAACAAATGGACGCGCTGGCGTGAATGGCATGAATGAGGGTTCGACTGGCCGCTCGGTGATCTCCCGGCTGGGCCAGCGTAATGTCATCGGATGGTCGTAGACGACCTTCCTCCACCCATCAATATCTTGCCGTGCTTTCTTCTCTGCTTGCCTAGCCATGCAGAAGCTTAAATAGTCTTGCGGACTTATCCTCGTGCAGCCAAATTCAGTGAGCTCCCAAGCATGAGTGCGCGATTTTTCAATTTCCATCTGCTTGAAATATCCGCGCTCGCAAAGATCCTCCAAGTCTTTGAAGAAACCAGGGTAGGAAGTAAGGCAGTCTTCATACACGGAGACATCGTCATCGTCATCCGAACGAAGCTCTTTGAAGGGGTCCGTGTTCTGGAAAAAATGGCGTCAATTGGTGTGAGGAACGATGCCGAAGATTAAACGTACATTTTTAATAAGACAGGAGCGCAACCCCCCCTTTGGAATGGAGGACGTGTGAGGTTTGATTCGGCGTTTGGGGCGAAAGTACGTTGGCGAGTCATCGAAACGGACCACCTGCGTAGAACGAATCAGCAAACTATCAGTAATTATCAAGAGTAATACTCACTTTCGGACTAGCTAATCCCTCCTCGGTTGGAGATTCCACAAGCGTCTCAGACGATGATGTGGGAACATCTTCATCGAGACGCGTTTCGTTATTACGAGAAGACTTGTTCTTTCGAAGTAATCGCCTCCACGAAAACGTAGAAGGTTTTGAGGGTCGCAATAATAGTCCCATGGTGCGCCATGGAGTCAGTGTATTCTTGACCGTCGGAATAGTAATTCTGAGGACGGGACGGGAGGACGCCTTCGATGAAGTCTTCATGGCGACACTAAAAACTCCAAGACAGACTCAGTCGCCTGAAAGTGAGCTAGGCGCAAGCAGAATATGGATAAGTGATCAAGTAGAGAGCGACGAAGAGGGATGTGTAATTAATCAAGATTCTGTCTGGATGCAGATGCAGATGACAAGATATACGAAGCAGGGCAGGCAGGTAGGAGTCGGGAAGATACAAAACGCAAGCACACTGTTCCGTCTCCATTTATCCACTACAACTGTGGACCAAATCTCTGTGGAAGCAATTCTTCTGCATTGTGGACCGATTTGATACTCCGGCTGTGGATGTGTACGAATTAAACATCGTCTTGTACACCAAAGCGTGACGCAGTGGACGATATCACATCGGGCTTTGCCTGAAGCACGTTTTTGATGGGGACAAAGCAAGAGGCACCTGAGTGGCGCCGGAGTGTTTGTCGAGATGCTGCGATGCAGACTTTCTACTGACGATAAGTGTCTCTTGACAGCGAGTACATACCATTTGGTGAGTCTGGCATCATCGATGTCGTAGTACACTTGATTCCTACTTTAATAGAAGGAATGACCTTCTACTGGTTTGACTATGTAAGTGAGCGATGCATAATATTGGCAAACGAGACGCATCCACTCAACCAAAGATGTTGGCCCGCTTCATTTGGGGTGTAATCTGCCCCCTCATTTGTGTAGGATGCACGATAGAATTTGGACTCGGAATCCTGGGCATGGCTGTTGAACGGGAAGGTGAAACCGTGATCATGAGTGGTGCGACAAACCGTCACAAACAGATTCGGATCCCAGCCCTGAGGATCACATTGCATCGCTTGCGTGTACCAGAGATCCTTTCCACCTTTCTTATTCATGTGTGGCACGGTGCTGATATATGGTGCTACGAGCAATGGATGATCGACTTGCCCAGCCAGTTGAAATCGAACACAAGACGGAGGAACGCATTCACCCGGGTCATCCTCTGCTGCATTCCACGTCACCAATACCGACACGCCCTGTTTTTAGTACATCGCAGGCGGCCATCTCACCTACTTGTGTTACTGCATTCTACGTCATCGATTCCGAAACTCCCCGACGTTCTTCAGCTTTCGCGTACGGCACCCATGGAACCTGTATCTAGTACCTTGCAACAGTCAGCCATCCTCGCTTAGTGTTGCTGTATTCCACGTCACCAATACCAAAACTCCAGGTCATCCTTCAGCTTCAATTTTCGCGCCTAGCACCCATCAAACCTTTTTTCCAAGGGTCGTTTTCAGCTGTTCCTTGTATTTCAAGCGCCCTACGTCCCCGTCAGCCCTGACTCATCCCCCCATATTTTTAAAAGTTTCAACAGATCACGCCCTGGTTTCGGCGACATTAACGTTTTTATGTACTTTTGAATCGGAGTGCCTCTTTGTTACCATTATGATTATGTTACTCGTCCCTAGGCCTCACCACTGGAATCTCACTGGCCCACTACGGTTACACTTAGGCGTTCATGCTGTATCACTCCCACCGTTACACTCATGCGTTCAAGCTGTATCACCATGTATTCCACGTCATCGATGCCGAAACACGACGTCTTTCTTCATTTGTGCCCAGAACCCATCGAACCTTTTTTCGAAGGGTCGTTTCAGCCCCCCCTTGTATTTTCCACCGCCCTAACCCTATATCGCCGTCAGCCCTGGCTCAAATACTCATTTTAAAAGTTTCAAGATCACGCCATTAACATCTTCGTGTCCTATTGAATCAGAGCGCCTCTTCCGGATCCAAAGGTGAAGGTGAAGGTTACCATTATGTTACTACTGGTATCTCCTTAGAGGCCCGCTTCATTCCTTCAAATTTCCACGGCGGAACCGGTCATATTTGCAACAGAGCAGCACGTCGAAATCACGGTAAGCACGCATTAATTTTGACGCATGCTGGCAAGCTTGGCCTGAAGTCACTTGGCCCTGATGTCTTGCGACTCTTGCCAGACTCTACAACGTGGACATGTCGACGGTTCCAACCCGGAGAAAATCTTTCAAAACGTGTGGTTATTCGAGAAGACAGGCTGCTACTAGCATACGTTCTCGTTGCAAGGCGGACAGGACGTTGCATTCTGGGCAAACATCGTCAAGGAGTGACAAAGACAATCGAGTATTCTACTTTGGTCGTAGGTTAACTATGTATACATGGCGTTGAATTGTTTTTGTAGATCATGGCCCAAAAGCTATCGATCTATCAGCAACCTAGCTATAGACCTCTTTGTCCCGCAGCCAAATGCTGAAAAATTGCCTACACAAAGTACTTGTCGTGCATCCACCCATCCAAAGCCTCCGACGGCCAAAGACCTGCACAACAGCTTGATTCAACATGTCACACGTATCTGGGCTCGTTCAAAGATCCATACGTCATCGCACTGGGAGAAACAGTGCGAGTATATCTTTATCATCGAGCAACGTGAGATCTTGGGCTTTCGAAGGCGAAGACATGCATGGCATACACGACGTCATCAACATCATCGATCATCATTATCATTATCAAACTGACCGAAACATTCAAGATATGGTGCCCACCCACCCCTGGAACAAACCAGGAGGTTCAAGCTGTGCAGACCTTCCCTGGAAATCACGACATCCTGGCTTATATCTGCGCGGTGGAGAACGATCGCGATATCAACATACTCAAGGTAACTCCCTGGAGCTCATACATGGAAAAGGTTAGGAAGTCGTGTTTACATTCACGACGAGCATGCTGACCTGGCCTTTGATATTTTTATAGACTAGTAGTTTCTAGGCAAATGAGAGGGGATATCAATTTTACCGACATCATCGGCTTTCGTTTCCGTGGTGGAAGTATCAGCGAGTGACTGGTTATTCAGACTGATAGTGGGGATGGGCAACGCCTCCAAACAAAGCGTGTCATTATGTAATCACGGTACTACTGAACACGATGGCAAATATCGACACGACAACCGTACACATATCAAAGACGAGTGCAAGTGGTGACGAGGTGCGTTAAATGGTAACAGTTAGTATTATAAACAAGAATTATAAAGTTTTTAGAGCAAAATATCGAAACTCGGCCATCATTCGTCGTCAAACTCATCCTCACCCTCTCCTATCTCTTGGAGTGACAATGCAAGCTGCTGCGGGTATGTTGCTTGACCACTCGG
>KN835404.1:0-37450 GCA_000827255.1 Suillus luteus UH-Slu-Lm8-n1
AGCCCTGCCCCGCTGCGGCCGCTCGTCCTCGTCCATAGGCGTAAGCGCCGAGTCATATGCTGCAGAACTTGAGGGTCCACCTAGAGCCAATGAGGCGCCAGGTAGCCCCGTCCCAGCAGTGACTGCCTCTAGAGTGCTGTGGAACACCTTTTCCATCTCCTCAGCATCTATGTATACCCACGAACCCTCCTGGTTATACGTCCGTGCGTTGTCGAACATGAGCTTCCAGTCCTCTTTGTACTGCGTGATACTCTTGTAATATCCAGCGTTACCCCGCTTTCGAAGTGTGGACAAGGCGATCGGACGTGTGATCAACTGATAATAATCGGGATAATCCTGATCGTATCGTTAGTATGTCGGTGTAGCATGAATCCGGGCGCCTTCTACTCACTCTCTTGTCGGGGAGCTCCCGGAAAAGTTCGCAACGCTTCCGCCCGTCTTTATCTTCACAATCAAGTACCGCTCTGAGAACCTCATTGAAAGCTTTCTTCATTTTATCCTTTATTGCAGGCGAGAGTTCACCGGCTTTCGTTTTCCGTCGTTTCTAGATGTCGACGACATCATCAGAAAACGCTCAAAGGACATACTCATAACCAGCTCACCATGTCACGCTCGTCGTCGTCATCATCGATCACTGAAGGCGTCACAGACATGGACTTCATCCCACGTTTCCGCTTGCCAGCCACACCAGGTGTGTCGTAGTCGTTGGCAGTCATTTTGCCCTTGCCCTTCTTCCCCTTGCGTCCGACACCCACTTCTGATGCTGGAGTACTACGACCAGGCGTATCGGTTTCCTTGAGAAGCTTGTTGGCAGCGCGTCGTTCTTTCTTGCCACGGGCACGATCGACAAGTTCCTGCAAATCTTCACCGTCCTCCACAGCCTAACATCCCGATCAGCATGCATGCATCGCGACATCCTATTAGACGTACCATTGCCCACTGCTCATCGCTGAGACCGTCGTTATAATTGACGACATTACGACGACGCTGGCCACGGCCCTCGATAGCATCATCAATCTCCTTCGGCTCGAACGGTTCATCCGTCTGATAGCATTCAGGCAGCTCTTCAAGTTGCATGAGCGGTAACGGCGGTTTCCCCCTGTTGCCGATCGCACGCCATGCGTCCAACGCATCCCGTTCTCGCTGAAGATCCATCGTGCGGAAAATCTCGACCTCCTCGTCATTTCTCGCCAACATCTCATTGAGTTCATCGTCATTCATGTCACCGGCCTCTTCGTTCTCCTCCTCTTGATCTGCTTCGAGGATGGACCGCTGCATACCACTCATTTAACTATTCGTTATGCGAGAGAGCTGCTGCAACACCTACCAGGAATTCTTCCTGCTCTTCCTGCGTCGACTTGTTGTCGAAACGACCGGCTTGGATGACCTTGTCGTCGATATCGAGCTTGTACCGCGCACGAGCATACATAGCTTCTTCGACACTCTTCTCCGTGATGAAACGGAGGATGCGGACAGCCTTTGTCTGGCCGATACGGTGAGCACGATCTTGGGCCTGAAGATCAGCGTGGGGATTCCTGAGGAATCATCATCAGTACATCTGTCCAAATGACAGCCAGAAGCCTATTCACCAGTCACTATCAAAGCTGCAAACCTACGCGTCAGCATAGAGTGCGACTGGACCGCAAGAGACAACGCACATGATAACCGTATCTGCAGTCTGCAAGTTGAGACCCAAACCACCAGCTCGTGTCGACAGAATGAAGACTTTAATTTCCGAATCCTTCGCATTGAACTGCTGTACGTGTAAAGCACGCTCTTCCGTCTTCGTACCACCGTCAAGACGGAGGTACTTCCAGCCCATCATCTTCAAGAAATCTTCCATGATGTCCATGACCTTCGTCATTTGGAAGAAAATGAGGACCTGATAGACACAATGATCAGTACAACTCGGGCAATTATAGAGTGCGACGCACCCTGTGACCCGTTGCGAAGAACTTGGGAAGAATGCGCGACAAGAGCTCGAGTTTGCCAGCCGACCTGACCAATTTATCATCGATGAGCCCCGTGGGATTGACCTTGTCCTCGACGCTCTCGAACAAGAACGGATGTTGACAGATCTTGCGCAGCTGCATGAGCTCATTGCTCAGACCCTTCACGCCTCCAGATTTGCTTTCAAGTCAAAAATCAGCACTACGTCCCGCCCGTGCTTTGACGAAAGCCAAACGTACCCCTTCGCATCCTTCCCATTGGCAATCATTTTGTGCTTCTTCATCTGCCTGTACAGCTGACTCTGCAGAGCACTCATGCGGACCTTGATCACCTTCTCCACCTTATCCGGAAGTTCGCTCTCCACATCCTTCTTCAACCTTCTCAACAAGAACGGCCGCAACACCTTGTGCAATCGACGGATGATGAGCAAAGCCTCTTCTTCGTTCAACTCGATTTTGTCCCCTGTACCCGAGTTCGCGAATGGCGTGTTGAACCACTCGTCGAATGATTTCACAGAGTTGAAGATCTTGGGCAGGACGAAGTTGAGGAGGGCCCAAAGTTCGGGAAGGTTGTTCTGAAGGGGGGTGCCGGTAAGGATGAGGCGGTAGCGGGAATGGTAGTACTGCGTAAGCGTCTGCGCAAGTTTCGACTGGGTATTCTTCATGCGATGTCCCTCGTCTGATAGCGAGTATGAACAACTTAACCGAAAAAAAATTCAAACCCACTTACCAATGATCATATGCACCCATTTGAGTTTGCTGAGAATGGGTCGGTCCTTGATGATGTACTCGTACGTAGTGAGCAGAACCTGGAACTAGCCCATCAGCAGGTCGCCTTGGAGGTTTCGACGTTGCGCAGGGTTACCCTTGTACGAAATCATTTTCACCGTCGGCGCCCACTTTGCGAATTCGCCAGACCAGTTCGTCATTGTTGATAGAGGCACGATCACGAGATATGGCCCGCGCTGTCTCTTGACCTCGATGAGGAAAGTAACAAGCGAGATGGTTTGGATGGTTTTACCGAGACCCTGCTCCAGTGTGAGATGCGATATCAAGAACCTAAACGTCGTCACTCACCATCTCGTCTGCAAGGATACCATTGAGCTTATTGTTGTAAAGACTGACCATCCATTGCAGGCCCTTAAGCTGGTAGTCCTTAAGCTGACCGCCAATAAGTATGCCAGGCTGCTTCATGACCTTCTCCGAAATCCGATGCGCAACAGCATAGTAGTCCACCCTGCCCTTGTCGTCCTGGGCATCAGCACTGACCTGGGCGCCAAACGTGGCCTCGTTGGCAGGGCCTTCCTCCTGATCAAAGTTCGTATCCAAGGGACCAGACTCATTCTGCTGCGCCACGACAGCCTGCGCGAGCGAATCGAGATAGGCATCCGTCTGCCGCAGCAAGTGGGTGATGCGCGTATCCTTTGCTGTATCAATAAGCTTCATATATGCCTCCTCATCATCCGCTTTGAGCGCCTTCAAACGCTCCTTCGATATCCTCTCGATACGCTTCTGCTCCTCTTTCTCAGTGAACGCATGAAACGACAACACAGCACGCCCAAGCTTCGCGACACGGTCCTGCGCAGAACGGTTCACAGCGATGACGTCCCGTCCGTGTTGACAGATGATGCCGAGTTGCTCGACGTGCTTGTGTTTTGCACGCCTCTCGCGGTCAATACGTTGCTTGCGTTCCGCCTGCTCGGTCATACGTGCATCTCTGAGTGTAGGCTTGCGGGCGCGTCTAAAGTCCACACGGTTGAGTGGTAGTAGGGTGCCTTGAATCAAGCGCTCCGCAACTATTGCGCGCATGGCACGTTGCTTCTCGAGCACCTTGAGGGACTTCAGCTCAATCATTGCGCGTAGCTTCCCGTGTGGGGACGGCACTGACAGTTGCTGGTTGTCGTTGGTAGGCTCTTGCTTGTGCGAGCCGAGGATGACGTCCGCCAAAGAATCAAAGTTGCCATCACCGATGGTGGCTGGAATCTCCTCGAGTTCTTTGATGCGTTGTTGGACGCGTGCTTCGATGAAGCGATCGCGCTCGTTGATGATCTGGTGCACGTCGAGGCCTGCCGGCATGATGGAGGGGATAAGGAGTCGCTGGAGGCGCGTTGCTACCATGGTTGGGTCGACGTTGGGTGGGCGCTCGAGATGGGAGAAGGGAAACTTAAATGCGTTGTAAGGGTACACGCCCGAGTTGACTGCTTCTTCAAGAAAAGGACCTTTGGGAAGATCAGCAGGGTCAATGGGAGGGCCATTCTCTTCTTCTTTTATGATTTCCACTGGCACAGGTGTTTCAGTGGGTGGTGGTGGAGCAATATGACCTTTCTGTATTTTAGCAGCACTGTCGACTATACGGGAGGGCACGTCTGGGCCCTGTAGAAGCTTCTCGAGATCTGGGACCGCATTGTTGGGGACGCGAATTGCATGCTGTAGGTGGTCTGGGATGGGGGAACCGCGGGTGACGAGTCTGTAGGCCATTATCTGAGCGCGTAGAGCAGATATTTGATCTGGAGTGAATGATACGGGGGTAATTGGGGGGCCTGGAACAGACTGTGGTGCAGAATGGCCGTTGACAGCAGCACCATTAATAAGACCATCAGTGGAAGGATGTGGTTGTGGTTGATGGCCGTTTGACTGTGGCTGATCTGGGTGCGATTGTTTACCTGAAATCATAGGTTTAGCCCCCTGTAAATATTTCAAGAGACTGACTGACTCATTTGTGCTGGTGAATAAGCATGGACTTGCTTGGCAAGCTGTGCAAGTTCAGGGGAGGTCTCCATCGTGGCGCCTGATTGCCTGAGGTCTTTTATGCGCTGAAAAGCGGTAAAGACATGTCAATTTCTGTAAATGATTAAGACCGACCTGAATAATCATATTATAACGTTGCATTTGTGCTTGACGCTGCTGAGCAGGCGATAACTGCTGCAGCTGCGGCTGTTGGTTCATTGCAGACTGCATCTGTTGATTATTAGTGAATGAATTTTGTTGGTGAACTGGCTGTATCGGGAGTTGGCCTTGCATGGCCATGGGGTGGCTTGTCCGGCCTACTAGTACGTGCCTCTCCTCCAGAGTCAAAACAAAGAAGGACTGCCGTGGGAAATCGTTTTTGCGCAGCCGTTGTCAGCAAGTCACGACGGTCACGTGCTTCGTCCCTAATTGACGCGTTTCTCGAGCGACGTGTTGCTTTTTACCACCACCATGCCAGCTGAACGCGCAGGAGTATGCTTCTTTTTTCATTGTAATCTAGTTATTTCTAACATGTTCTAAAGTACACAGTGACAATGTTCCTCATCGACGTTTCTCCGTCGATGGGTACATTAAGATCCGTAGAATTACCCCCTGCACCCAACGGAGAGCAGCGCACCACAGAGATGACCAACCTTGAATGGGCATTGCAATTCGTAAAGCTCAAGATCCAAGAAATGGTACATCGAATAAATATAGACTTGTTCTTATCAATTCATGGCAATACAGATATTCAATGGTCGTAAGACCGACCAATGCGGCGTCATCCTATTTGGCTCCGAGGGTGCGCCACCATTCCTTGTACGCGTCATGAGTGTACTGACCATACTTTAGAGACGGACAATATTATTCACGAAAAGAATGGCGGATACCAACACGTATCAGAATACATTCCCATCGCACAGCCCAACTCGACCACCCTAGCCAAGCTTGACGCCCTCCAGCCTTCAGAAAACTCAGGAGATCGTGTGTACTTACAAATTAATTAGGGTTCTGATACCTCATTCTCTGCAGCTATCGACGCTCTCATTGTTGGCATTGAGACACAAGACATATACCTCAACAAGAAGCGTACATGGA
Source organism: Suillus luteus UH-Slu-Lm8-n1 (assembly GCA_000827255.1). Taxonomy (NCBI): domain Eukaryota; kingdom Fungi; phylum Basidiomycota; class Agaricomycetes; order Boletales; family Suillaceae; genus Suillus; species Suillus luteus. The sequence continues at coordinate 5,775 of KN835404.1, forward strand.
CGCGTAAAATCGTCATCGTGACAGATGGACAGAGTCCCATGGAAATAGAGGACTGGGAGGCGACTGTCAAGAAAATGAATGGACTTGCTATATCTCTCACTGTCATGTAAGTTACTCGTACAATTCTCTGCTTATGTCCTGATTTATACTTCATCAGCGGTGTCGACTTTGATGACGATGAATTCCCTTTCCACGAGGAGGATAAGTCCACTATTAAGGTATATTCACTCTCCTCTATCCTGTCAGATCTAACCTCCTTTCCTGTCAGCTCGAAAACGAAGCATTTTATCACAAGCTCACCTCAGCCCTTGACGACGGACTGGTTGGAACATGTGCCTTTGCTCTCCAAGAAATTGCCAGGCCAGACATGAAGCAAACCAAATCTGCACTCATGGGCACTGTTCTTCGCCTCGGCGACATTGACGTGCGACCCGAGGAAGCCATCGAAATCCTCGTCAAAGCTAGCAAATGCACAGCCCTCGCACGCCCCAAGAGCTGGAAGAAATTCGGCCGACGCGAAAAAACTGACGATCAGATGCAAGTCGATGAGGAGGAAGACACGACAGTGTTTGCACAGCTGAAGATGCGTAGCGAGTACTACATCGATCGCTCGACCCAGGATGGAGAAGAACAGGATAAGATGGATATGGGCAGTGACGATGAGGAAGACAAGGACAAGAACCTTGAGATGGTGCAGAAGGAACAGCTCATCAGAGGCTTCAAATACGGCTCCACGTACGCCCCGTGCCCTGATGGGCAATTCCCGCGCTTGAACACAAGAAAGGGCATTGACATCTGCGGCTTTTTCCATGCAAAGAACGTACGCACATATCTTTACTTCCATGTGCGTAGCTCACGCAGACACAGTTCCGACGGGAACTGGCGATGGGCGAAGTCCAATATTTATGGGCAGACCCCGGTGCACCACAGCAGCAGGTCGCGCTCTCGTCAATCGTACAAGCCATGTATGAGAAAGGCGTCCTCGCTATCGCGCGCTGGGTCTCCAAGGACGGCATGGATCCAAAGATGGGCGTTTTAGAGGCACGCGTTGATACAAACATCGATTTTCTGCTGTGGGTGCAGGTATGTCTCCCTCCGTCGTTCCCTGCCCTCAACCTGAGCTAAATTTTTTGTCGGGTATGATAGATGCCCTTCGCAGACGACGTCCGGAAATACACATTTGCCTCCCTTGAGAATCTTGTATCAAAAAATGGCAAATCGGTCACAAAGCATCCTTACCTTCCCACAGAAGATCAGCTCGAAGCCATGGATAAATTTATCGACTCTATGGACATCATGGACTCAGGGGAGAAAGATGACGAGGGGTGCGTTTTCGAACCACCAGAAGCTTGCTTTGATTTTCTGAATCAGTTATTAAACAGGAAACCAGTCCCATGGTACGACACCCGACAGTCGTACAACCCCGCTATTCATCGCACGAAACAGGCGCTTTTCCATAGCGCAGTCGTGAATGACATTGCCAGCAACCCCCTTCCGCCACCCCATCCAGAACTCCTCAAATACATCAACCCTCCCCGGTGGGCCCTCAAAGCCAGCAAAAACGCAATCAGAGAATGCAAGGAAGTGTTCAAAATTAAAGAAGGCACGCGCTCGACCACTTTCCATTCATGATGCACCCAATACTGATATTTATCTCATTCATCCAGTACCCAAGAAAGCCGCAAAAGCCCGCAAAGATGGCCACGTCCGCGCTTCGGACGAAGACGAAGACATGCTCCTCCTCGACAAAAAACCAGCCGCGTCGCACAAAGGAAAGGAACACGCGTCCCAAGTACCCGCCTCCCCTAAACTCGCACGCTCAGCCAAGAAATCTGTTGCTTCAGATTCTGAGACGGAAGAAGAATCCGACCAGGAGCCGCTCCTGCTTGAAAAGCGGCCCTTTAACGCACTGCCCACCCCAGAACGCTCGATGTCGCCTGATGTGGACCCTGGTCGTGCGCCAGGTCGTATCATCGGCTCGACGTATCCTCTGCGCGATTTCAAGACAAACCTTGCACAAGGGGACGTGGTAACGAAGGCTGTAGAAGACATGGGCGTCGTCATCAAGGAGGTAGTGTTGAGGCCGTTTGCGTCGAGGCGGCATAAGGAGATGATTGAGTGTATGATCGCTATGCGGGATACATCTTTGAAGGAGGATGAGATTGATGCTTGGAATGCGTAAGTATTTGAATCGCCTAGGCGCTCAAATGCTCATTGTTATCAGTTTCCTGAGGGACCTGAAGGAATCTTGTCTCAAGGAGGCCGGAAACTCCGAGTTCTGGCAGGAAGTGCAAAAACTTGGGCGCAGCCTCAGTCTCATTAGTGAGCCTGAGGCAAAAAAACTAGGGGGTCATTCCGAGTTTTCCGAGTCTGCATCTGAAGCAGTAAGTTGACTCTGACTGTTAATGAACGTCACCTGATGAACCCTTTGCATCTTAGTTCATCGCCCAATGATTGTGAAGCTTCTTTTTTGATATAGCTGTTGGACTATTTGCTACCCATTTGCTTTGTATATGTGTTACTGTACTTGCTATTCGCCTAAATGTGATAATAAAAATTTAACTTGTGGTACCTCACTTCCGTCCCCACCACCCCTCGAGTAGACTACTAAGTCCACCTCTCGCAGGCGCCTGTGGTTCTGGTGTTTTCGGTCTCGCCACCTCCTCCAAACGTGATTTCGCAGGCACGGCTTGCACGGGAACAAGCACCGGTGCAGATACCTTACCAGCTCTTTCCTGCAATCTATCCATATCCAACTGAACATAGTTCAATGCGATATCGAAAAACAACGGTTTCTTGTATGTCTTGTTGTCCGCGTCAATGGAACCGCCGTTGTACGCGAACCATTCGTTCTTGATCGTCAGGCCGTCCTGCGTGATGGTGGATTCTAGAACATCAAGATCGGAAGATGTGAGTGGATAGTAGGCGGGCGATCCGGAAGAGATAGGGTCTTCTGAGAAGATGGACAACGTAGAACGCGTTTCACGAAGATAGATGGTTGCGTGTTGAATCAATGAGAGCGCTTCGGCATATTTCTTCACGGCTACATAGCACTGTGAGAGATATGAACATCTTGAAACACTATCAGCGCATGAAATCAATGCAGAAGAAGTCTATCTTTACCTGCGGGCTTTGGTGAATGTAAGACGGGCCTCAACAGCAGACGCTAGGTCAGGGCTCTCATCGACAATGCTCAGGTTACGCATCTGAGCAAGACCTTGGATGACAGTATCCAAGAGCTTGACCACTGCAGGATACAGTCGGGCGTCAACATGCTCTTTCTTTGGTTTTGCAGATGCCTGTGGTCGATGCGAGGTGAGGAGAGCGGAGACTAGGAGGAGGTCACGCTGGATTCGGCGAGAGAGTAATTGATAGACGATGTAAGCGTGAACAAAGTGAATATCACGCGTGCCGGCTGCAGAGGTAGATGAACTTCCAGAATTCTGTTGAGTTGATCAGCGATAAATACGAATCGACGAAGGTGGCGACACACTTGTTGTGCTTCAACCAGTTTCCTGGCTACCTCTTCCGCATCGCTAAGAGCGAGGAGAATAGCATCATATGCAGCAACGCCCTTCTTGGACCCATGACTACCTGACTTGCCTTTCCTCCCCTTGTCGCTAGTACCCTCCGCCCGAGCAGGCTCACGCGACTGCGTAATCTTCGCCTCTGCCTCTTGCACCCGCAGCAACACATCCACCAACTCTGGATTGCGCACCGGCACCGGCTGCCCTTCCCACATCAAAGTCGTCAACTTTTTCCTCCCCTCGCCTTTCCCAGCCACCTCTCCCTCCTGCCTAAATTTCTGAATCAGAGCATCGCACCCCTCGACTATCTCTCCTCTATGTTTCCCCGACAACTCAGCAGCGATCGCATCTACATCATACGCCCTCTCCCTTCCAAGCTCATGTGCGCAATACCTGATTTCAGGACCAATTTCATCTGCGAATACCGTTGCGAGAGCTTGGTCTCTGCTTGTCGCAGCGCGATCAGCGAGTTCGTCGAGAAGGTGCCTTGCAACGCTAAGCTGGATTACCGCGTCCTCAAAGTTATCCCGGTATCGCAGGAAGCGACCGTTGAGAATGAGAGTGTAGATGGTAATTTGCATGAGCCCTTCTGCGGAGAGGTTTGAGGATGCATATAGAGATTGACAGTGCGATAAAAGTTGCGTCGACCAGTGAACTGCACGACGGAAGCGCCCTGTTGCACTATGCCGCAGGGATCCAGCTTGGTCTTCATTGGCCGGTTGAAGGGACTGGGTGACAAGATCCTGAGAGTAGGCCCAGGCACGCTCTGACTCGAAGAGCAAAAGCTCCAAGCTATCCGAGATTCATTAATCCCTTGTGCGTGAAATGTGATGTAGTACGCACTGTCCATCCTTGATGCTATCTGTGCTTAAGGGAGGCAGTTTCTTGAATTCTCGGCCCTTGCCATGGGTTGTTTTGAGGGTGGACCGGAGACGATGCGTCCTATTGGCGCAGTGCTTCCTGTATCGCGTGAAATCATTATATCGGAGACCATAAGCAGTCCGTTGCTCGTTGGCTAGCTGTAAAGCTGTTGGGGGATATGAGCCTGTCTCACACCGATAAGTCTGTTAAGTAACTAACCTCTGAATGATAATTTGTTTTCTGACATGGTGACCAAAGTGTTAGCTGAACAGTACTCTTGACGTACTCCGCAATTTTATTCTACTGATGCGTAGAATGTTGCAGTAGGATGTGGAAGCTGAAAGAGGCCGCTCGTCCAAACGCGGCTTGATCACGATTTCACAGTATTACTTGAAGACGCGTAACAAACTTCATTTTCTTTACGACTCTCGAACATCTCAAATGGCAGAAGAAACATTACCGCCAACTCTGCAAAATGTTCTGGATCAAAAGTCTTTGAAATGGATATTCTGCGGTATGTACCTCACTTGCTAGCTGCTTGCCCAACTCACCCTGGGTCGACTCGGATGCGATGCAGGTGGTAAGGGTGGTGTCGGTACGTGGCCCCTTGAGGCTGAACTATTGGGAGCCTGATTTGTACGTGCAGGGAAAACAACTACCTCGTGTTCGCTAGCCATCCAACTCGCCCAGTGCCGAGAATCGGTGCTGCTCATCGTACGTGGTCACATCTACGGTCTCAGAGGCCGATGTCCACCCTCAGCTTTAGTCCACCGACCCAGCACATAATCTGTCGGATGCTTTCGGACAGAAGTTCTCCAAAGATGCGACAAAGGTCAACGGATTCGATAACTTGTCCGCTATGGAAATCGATCCTACAAGTGCAATCCAGGAGATGGTCGAGCAATGTACGCGTTGACATCTCACAACACCACTCTTGTCTTGCTAACACCTCGCAACCCCAGCCGACTCAAACGGCATGATGGGCTCGATGATGCAGGATCTTGCGTTCGCTATTCCTGGTGTTGACGAGGCCATGAGTTTCGCTGAGATCATGAAGTTCGTCAGAGTCTCACTTCCGACTTTTGTGGATTGACGAGACAATGTCTTCACAGACACGTCAAGTCGATGGAGTATTCGGTCATCGTGTTTGATACCGCACCGACCGGTCATACCTTGCGTTTCCTTTCGTTTCCTACTGTATTGGAGAAAGCCTTGGGCAAACTCAGCACGCTCAGCGGTCAATTTGGGCCTATGATCCGACAAATGTCGAGTATGATGGGCGGTCAGCAGGATTCTCAGGAGGATATGTTTGCAAAGCTAGAATCTATGCGCGCTGTGATTAACGAAGTCAACACTCAATTCAAAGACCCTGTGCGCCTCGTTTTTGAACATACCGGAAACCATCTCATATTATTTGCAGGAAAAGACCACGTTCGTTTGTGTTTGCATCTCCGAGTTCCTGTCCCTGTACGAGACAGAGCGTCTCGTTCAGGAACTGACGGCTTACGAGATCGACACGCATAACATCGTCGTCAACCAGCTGCTCTTCCCTAAGACATGCAAGTACCCGCTACTGCTCCACGTAATGCAATTCTAATTTAAATTTAGCATCCAATTGCGAGCATTGTCAAGTACGGAGAAAAATGCAGCAGAAATATCTTGCCGAAGCCCATGAGCTCTACGACGAGTTCTTCCACATCGTTCAGCTACCATTACTGACGGAAGAAGTCCGTGGTCCAGAGAAGTTGAAGGAGTTTAGCAAGATGCTGGTAGAGCCATACGTTCCTAACGTTGACTGATGAGTGGAGAGGGACTGACACGGAGCGCGCATAATACATTTTACTTCGGACACTGAGCTGCTTTATACCTTTGATCCGATGGCAGGCATCTCCTCACATCGCTGATACACGTTAAAATTGAGCTGGAGTTTCACTTTATGAAGGATCGATAAGTTTCTACCGAGGTGAGCAAGACTGCGGCCATCCACTTATCTCTTCGAATCTGTCCAGCACATGCTACCGAGCTGTCTTTCTCACCGATATATAGTTCACGCGCGCCGCAGATAAGCAGGCGGATCAAAGTTAGACAGAACCTGGCAGGACTCGTGGAAATCAAGCATGCGATCACGGGGTCAAAAGCGTCATTTATAGGGTCTATGCTCCGTGACTTCGCCATAGCAAAAATTCCATGAATAGACCCAAAAAACTGGAATATGACTCCTCGCATTGTCTCGATGATCCCCTTGGTAGTACAACATCTGCCTTTAGGCCCAATATACATCCAACAACTACCGCCACTACTATTACACCCTGATAATCATCAAGCAAGATATCAGTAAGATTGAACATGAACAACTGAAAATGAAAACATACGTATCATCTAATCGTGTGACGAAGTAGACACGCAGGATAGATGTCGTGAGCTGACGGACATGCTCAGCACATCAGTCACTTACCATCGTAGTGGAAACGAGTCTATATGTCGAAAAAGTTCAGAGATTCCTGAATACCGTCTAACAAGCGCGCTGAGACGTACCTTCTTTGGATTATCAGGCGCGTACCGAACGTACCTGTCATTATCTACAGGCCTTCAGAGTCCACGTTATAAAAGGAAGACGCAGTTAAATTAGATGGAAGCTCACCGTTCCTTCGACTGTAACATACATCATGTTTCTAGAGCGGCTGTATCGCGGATACTGAGGAGAAACTCACTTTACATGATGCAAGCATACTCTGCAGGGTTACACACACAGCCGAAACACTCAGAACTGGTGACCATTCAGTTCCAAGGATAGAAGCGCAAATCTACAACGCATCAGACATATCACAGCATGCTGAGTTCGGCAAGCGTTGAACTCACATGTCCATTGGAGTATACGTGCTAATCGAGGGTCAGTTATCACCGCATGCTACAACTGTAAATATACACACCGGATGCACAGGTGCCGTTGACTCCTGGTTGACGACGAACTGGACCGCAGGCGCCGAGATAGGGTAGCTTGGGTCAAAGCGAAACATGAGCTTGAATACCTCCCCCTGACCGTATTTGTGTAAGAACCCATAAATCACGAAAGTGAGCCTCTATCAGACCTGGTATAAACTTTCCCCAAGAATTTCTATGGAGAAGTACCACGTCTCAAAGTTGTCAGCACTGAGTAGTGTGATACCTGTGATCAACGGCGGTCAGTCGGCTGCACGCATGACACGTGGGAAGGCGCACCTGTGGGACATCCTTCTGTCTGTATTTCACTGAGCTCTTTGCGCAAACGGCGAGACGAGATTGAGGTCATGCCAGTTCGAGTCGAAGCCTAGGATATGAGTCCTTAACCAGTTAAGCGAGAATTGGGTCCAGATCGGGAAGGATACAAACAGGCGCAAAGAAACGCCTCCATAAAAGCGCTCTGCGATTTTTTTGCTCTTCAATGTCTTTGACTCCTTCCTGCTTTAGAGTCACCTGCTGCTCGAAATTGTCCAGGGATTTGCAGGCGCTCGCGGGAAGGTAGATGATTCTTCTTGCTCTTCAGGATTGCTGGTTCATCGTTCTCATGATCTTGCGTACTTGAACTGCAAGAGACACTTCGACGCAAAACGCGTATCCGCCAAGTACATTTTGTACATAGGATTTGTATATAAAAATAGGTTTTGCAATGCCACTGCTATGCATGCCACGACTCCCTGCCTATTCTGCTTTCTCTGCATCACTAGCCCTCTTCCGTCTATCTTGAGTGATGTCGTCCAATATTGCCTTGGCACCGTTCGCCATCAATTTTATCGCAAGATTTCTACCCAGCTCCTCCGCGCCCCGCGTGCTCTCAACTTCCTGCATAAGGGTGTCTTGGACATGCACGGAACCATCAAGGGATGTAACGCAACCCGTTATCTCGAGGGTTGCACGTGTCAGTTCACTAGCGCTTTTATCAATTTGCGATAGCGACGTAGAGACGCCCACAGGAACACTACATCCACCTTCCAGTTCTCTCAGTAATGCCCTCTCTGCGAGGCACTTCCATTGTGTTTCCTGGTGGGTTAGCTTTTTGCACAATTCCCGTGCTTCCTGATCGTCTGAGCGGATCTCAACTGCCAAGGCACCTTGAGAGACAGCGTGAAAGAGAATCGGTGCGGTGAGATCTGCTGTAACGCGATCTCCCATGCCTAGGCGTACAAGACCGGCTTTGGCTAGTATAAGGGCTGTATAAGGACCATCGGGGGCGTCGAGCTTTGCAAGACGAGTGTTTCTGAAATTGATGTTGAGCTTAGCATGAAGATAAACACACGGCCTTACAAATTTCCTCGCTGCAGATATGTTAGCGTGTACGATGTGCTCGTGGGCTGCAAAAACTTACGACATCTAGAAATACTAAGCCAGGGAAAGACTTCCTTAACTGTGCCACTCTCCGAACGCTGCTCGTACCCACGACGCTCCCTTCCGGTAAATCATCCAGGGTCTTGTAAGGCAAGCCCTGTTTCACCACCAGACTATCAACAGGATTCTCTCTCTCCAGTATCGCTCCGATTTCGCAGCCGGGTGGTAGGGTCGTGGGCACATCCTTCAAACTATGCACCAGCATATCAACCACATTCTCCTTCAACGCAACCTCGAGTTCTTTTGTCCATAGCGCCTTCCCTCCGAGTAGATATAACGCTTGGGATTGGTTTTTATCACCCTCAGTCGTCATAAATGACGTGCCGAACGAAAGGGCCGGAAATGCAGCCTCGAGGTCATCTCTGACGATGTTCGTTTGGATCTGTGCGAGGTTGGATGCCCGAGACGCTAGCACGAATGATCTTGAACTTGAGGCCATGGTGCGTGCTATCGCAATCGATCAGGCTAATTCTGTGCACACTGCAGATGTCGTTAAACGATTTCCTTATCGGGAAGGGTGATCGGAGGTTGTTTGTGCGCACCAACCATTTGCTCCTTCAAGTTCGTCCTTCACGACATCTTTCACGACTTACGCTTGGGTACTCTGGGCTCTACAAACTGGACATCAAGATTATCTTCATGACGAATGATATTATTTTGTATACCTGCCAGCTGACTATGGTTAAGCAAAACGCGAACGCCCAAAATAATCCACGCTTGCAGGCAGCGGCCTACGAAATTAGTACGAATCCACCGATTCTATGTGATTGAGCTATACTGACAGAAACAATAATTCTGTTGGATGGCCCACACATCGACCGGTGAGGAACTTGAAAAGTACTTTGATTCTTCTCTGCGACTCGAGCATCACTTACATATCTGGTGAATCGCATGGTTAATCACTGTTTGACTCTTTTTGATCACAAACAGAACGTCTTCCACCCGAGGTTTTGACAGAGGGCACTGGTCCTATTGGTGTGGTCCATCTCCATCTCCGCCAAACACTCAGAACTTGAGGAACTTCCAATATTGTGTCCTGCTTAAGCTTGGTCTCGCGCTTGCTGACGTGGATTCATCCAACATACTCGTCACGGTATGCGTATAGAGGTGTTGCCATTACTAGTGTGCCTTTATATAGCTCAATTTGATCGCGTGCATGGGATTATGCATTGTTACTAAACGAAACGAGCACGGAATGTATCTATCTGTTAGAACAGGCAAGCCGTCCATTGTAGGGATATCTATCTACCATATGTAAGAACGAGGCAGTTGGTGCCGCAGAAGCAATTCGCGTGACTCCCATGCTGCAATTGAGCTCTACCTAATGCTAGTGCCCAGTACTTACATGAGTGTACAATAAACGACGTTGTGTGTACTCGAGGAATAAAATGACAGTATCACGAGATATTAAACGACGGGAGATATCGTCGTAAAGGACTGGTAAGTTAATGATGACCGTCGGTGTACTCTGGAGAAGCACAACAGATAAAGAGCCAGAAGCGAGTCCAGCGTGTAGGGTATTTTATGGTCACATGAGGACTAGCGCTTGAAGTAGTGTTAGCGACGCCGGGAGGCGCGGTAGAGACGGCAGCATGGGGTTGCGAAGATGACTGGGCTTGAGCTGCGCCGCTGGATTGTTGCGCGACGGCGGTATTTGGAGGGCGTGAGCTGCTCGCAGTAGGCCTTCTCATAGCTGGCCTCCGTTTCTCTCTTGCTGAAGCGTTTCTCTATGTGATGTGAGATAAAGGTTTGAATGATATGAGGTGGAATGGAACATTCGAGAGAGATAAAGTGACATACACGTTGAGCCTGACAATGCGGGACGTCAACCACTGCTGGCGGACGCTCGCGCAATTCTATATCTGCACCGTTTGGTCTGGCAGAGAGACGATTTCGAACCCAATGGAAAGGGCGGGGTCGGGATGGCGTATCGTGTGCATCAGGGTGTGTGGGGCGGTATAAGGATAACAAACGGCTGCGAAGGGTACCTTCACGCGATGACGATGATAGAGAGTGGGGGCGCGCAGACGACTGAGAACATTTTGATGAAAAACAATATTGAATGAGATATAATTCACGACGTACGTGAGCGCGATTTGGCATGCCGTCGAAAAAACCACGGGGTACGCGAGGTGAGACCTTGATTGGCTGACGGACAGGACGTCGTGTAGCATCAGCCTAGAATGCATAAGCAATGAGAAAGTACTGTTGATGAAAGTTTCACGTACAGCGAGTAGCGACTTGTCGGGCTGGTCCAAAAGAAGTTCGTCGAGACCAGCATCTTTCAGTATTGCGGAAACATCCCATGTATACGCATTGTTGTCATCGCAGCCAGTGAATAGTAGCTTTCCATCTCCCGAAAAGGAGACGCAGTTCACTAATGATGCATGATGGAGTGGCGAACTAATGGGTTGACTGTTTTCGAGGTTCCATAATCGCGCTGTGTTGTCCAATGATGCGCTTGCGAGTATGCGGCCATTCGGTGGTATTGCAATGCCATAGACACCCTCGGTGTGCTCATCAAGCAGAGCGAGCTGTTTCCATGTTTTGGTGTTCCATGTCCTAATCGAGAAATCGTCTGACCCGGAGATAAGCGTTGCTCCATCCGGGGTCCAAGCCAAGCACAACACCGAATCTGCATGTCCATTGAGAGAGGCGACAAGCTCGCCTGTCTTTGCATCCCAGATTTTGATTGGGTGCTTCGACTCCTCGTTGTCTCCAACAGTTGCGAACATGGTCATGTCTGGTGAGTAGAGTACTTCCCATGCGCATTTGTGCCCAGTCTCAATTGGACCGAGGATTGTTTTTCCGTTCTCCACGTCCCACTCCCTTGCAGTCCCATCCTCTGATCCGCTCACCACTCGATGACCATCTCTACTCCAGCACATGCACCTCACTGTTTTTGTATGTCCCGTCCATGTCGCAATCAATTTTCCTGTGGCGATATCCCACAACCTCACTCCACCATCCTCACTTCCGCTAACCACTTTCTTCCCGTCCGGAGACAACACCATCGTCCACACTTTGGTATCCCCGTCCCGCCAGTCCTCTCCCATCTGTTTCCCGCTCTTCAAGTTCCATACCTGCAGCGAGCCGTCTTCTGAACAAGTAATCATCCGCTCTCCGTCCGCCAGGTGTATGGTGCCATTGATCCATCCGGCGTGTCCTTCAAATTTCTGACGGGGTTTTATAGTTGTTGTCTCCTGCCTTTCAACCGTCGGTGAAGACATAATTAACTTTGGCCGCAGCTCTGTCTCAGCCACCATTCAACAAAGTCCAAGTCATCACTTACCACGATATGTTCCTTTGCAGGTATTGAGGTGTTGGTATCAAGACACAACGAGCTCGCAGTTCAAGAGTGCACTGGAAGTCTGAGTTGGTACGTTTTCCATTCGCGTTCGTTCCCCGCTTACAGCATATGCTGTGCAGAGGAAGCGCCCGAGCCTCATGGGACCATGATGTGAGGCGCATTCCACCTTTCACAATTTTAATCACCATTTACTGCCTGACCAATCATGATTATGTCGCCTCTCCACATTTCCCCAGCCAGCTCCTCCTCGAACGCGCTAGTCATCTCCAAGTTGCCTCATGTAATGCTCGATGCACATCTCGTGCTGTCTCACATCATACAGGAGACTATCCAGAACTTTTGCAATCACATATCATTCTGATTTTATCCTTCCGAGGCCCGGAATAAAATGCCTCGCACAAATTTACTCCGCTATCCTCGTTAATTTGCCGATGCTCGTACACATCATCTGTTGCGTAAGACACGCATTATTGTGTCTCTCAGTAGACCAAAAATCACCCTGAATTCGTAATCACTGCAGCCCGCCATATGTTCCATCTTTCTCTATAATCCTCAGCAAATCCACCATGCACGAATCTGGCAGTATAGCTTTCGCAGCGGATTGCAACGACTCCAAGCCTGTCCTGAGAAGGCATTGTGGCCTCTAAACAGTCCGAATCACTGGGGGAGAGGCCTGGGGACGACGTTGGAGGATGCCATACCCTGGAGCTGCTGGAGTTAGTCTTTTAGTTAGATCACAACAAAAACGAGTTCTCGATAATCCAACGATGTACTTATTCTTGTATAACAGGCACAGTGGACGAGTCATCATCGGTTACCTCTCGCTGCGATATCTGCGCAACCGAATCCATTGTCACCGGCTATACACTGTGGAGTACATGCCTCCCCCATTCCCATCCGTCTTTGTCGTTATCCGTTCTTTCGATGTCAACAAGCGCTGAGATCGATGGCCTCAAAGTTGGTGTTACAGGCAGTTCTATCTCCACTGCGGCCTACGTCCAGAAACGAACCTACATAGGCCATTCTTCCAACTCGGGATCGACGATCGAGGGGACGCAGTGCTTGTGAGCAGGCTCGTCACCGTGAATCATTGCCCTGATCGGCAGGTACATGCTCCCGATGTTTCAGGGAGCCATTTTAATACATATGGTACGATTCTGTGAACATTGCAGCTATTTTTACCGAACGCGAGCTCAAATTTGTACAGGTCTTCACCCGGTCATCATCAACATTGTAGAGATTGTTATCGGTCATTAAGTAGTCATTGCCGGCCTACTGGATCTTGCTGTGACCTCTGCAATGTGTGTGTGACGCCACACTCCTTTCGAGTTAGTATGAAGTTTTTGGTGCTGTGGAGGTTTAAGATAACAGCCCACAAGCCGCTCAAGTACCAAGGCAACGAACGTAAGAACAGTCAGACGAAAGTACTTACTGTTTCTTTGAGAAATGCCTATTGAATCGGGATAATGGTTTGAAATCATCTTAATGTAAACGGTTAGATTGCTAGACTGGCCTATCAGACTTACCCGACTTATCATGCATCAGCATGATGAGCATACGAGCCACTAGGATCCAACGGAATGACATAATCAGGAGTCACTGGAATCCGGGCCTATCCGGCAAATGGCTTTCACTTTACGCCTCGAGTCCTTTGTCAAGGCTTCATCCTGTTTCATTTCTTATCTCACCGTCTGATCGAATACTTTGGCAATTGTCAAAAAAAAAGACTTGATATCTCCTTCAGCCAGGACATACATACGAGATGTGATTGGGAAGGCAATGAGCATCGCTTTGCCAATGATATTACTATATAGTACATACTTGAATTGAATATTGAAGGCTGCACAGTGCAAACTTGGTTAGTTACGTGAGGTAAGTACATGTTCTCCATCAATTTACATAATGTGATTTATTCCGCAGGCTCCTTGCATCTCACGTAATAAGACACTGTGACAAGACTTTACGCCGACTTGACTCGTTGGTGCCGCCGGGTGCCTCGGCACCGCACTGGCATACATAAATGCATAGGCACCTGCAGGTGAGTCCACTCAAAGTGCCCTCCAAGTGCCCCCCAACATGAGTGCAGAACCCACCTTACTCGCCTCACGTACTACCTCGGAGGGCCGTCCACCTACTCCTGACGAAAAAATCCCATCCTCTTCAAAGGAGCTCTCATCCCCAGAGCACGTTTCTCTCAACATGAAAGAGAACTCAAAAGGCATCCGCGCCTTTCTCCCCTGGTCAAATAAATCATCCAAGGAAACAGAGAGCGAACCTGAAACCGCAGGGGCAGCAGACACACTCGCCCCTGCATCATTTTTATCGCTATTTCGGTAGGATCATCCCACTTTTGACTGAACACGATGATTTACCGACATATAGGTATTCGACTCGCTTTGAAATATCGTTGGATCTTCTTGGCGTAATTTTTGCCGCTGCTGCTGGTGCTTCGCAGGTGAGTTTTCGTATTTGCGACCTACATCCTCTTATTCACTATCCTAGCCTCTGATGACTTTGATATTCGGCAACATGACCCAAGATTTCGTTTCATTTGATTCAGTACAGAACGCGTATTATCAATCGCTGCAGTCTAATAATTCCACTGCCATTGAGCAAGCGCAGGCCGCTCTGGATGCTGCTGCATCCTCATTCATTCACAACGCTAGCCAGGATGCTTCTTACCTCGTTTATCTTGGTAAGTTCTTGATTCGCTAAGAATGAGACAGCCATCTGATCTCGTACCAGGTATCGCAATGTTTGTTTCCACATATATGTACATGTATACCTGGGTTTATACCTCAGAGGCTAATGGGAGAAGAATACGAGAGAGGTATCTTCAGGCCGTCCTTAGACAGGAAATCGCCTATTTTGATGATGTGGGGGCTGGAGAGGTTGCGACGCGCATCCAAACTGACACTCGTAAGTCATATCGGTTTCAAAGGTCGAACTCATCTTATTTCGAAATCATAGACTTGGTCCAACTAGGGATATCCGAAAAAGTCACCGTTTCAGTCTCTTGCATCAGCTCATTCTTCGTCGGTTTTATTCTTGCAT
Organism: Suillus luteus UH-Slu-Lm8-n1; assembly: GCA_000827255.1. Lineage (NCBI taxonomy): Eukaryota > Fungi > Basidiomycota > Agaricomycetes > Boletales > Suillaceae > Suillus > Suillus luteus. Next base: position 20,889 of record KN835404.1, read on the forward strand.
ATGCCCGGTCATGGCGTCTCGCGCTTGCATTATCGTCCATGATTGTTTGCATCACAATCATAGGCGCCGCTATGAAAAAATTTCTTTCCAAATACACGCAGTAGGTGTACTTGCTCTTGAGCTCGTCCTGAATCTCTGATCTCCGTTCAAAACCAGGTTGTCCCTGAAGCATGTTGCTGAGGCAGGTAGTCTTGCGGAAGAGGTCATATCCACGATTCGCACCGCGCAGGCTTTCGGCACACAGAACATTTTATCTGGAATATTCGATAAGAACGTTGACGTAACTCGCGTCGTTGACAGCAGAGCGAGTATCTGGCAAGGTGCAGGTTTAGGCTGCCTCTTCTTCGTGATCTACGCTGGATATGCGCTGGCGTTCGATTTCGGAACTACCCTTATAAATGAAGGCCTTGGTTTGTTCCCGTTTCTGCATTGTAAAACTGCATCTGACACTGGTTTGCAGCTGACGCCGGACAGGTTGTCAATGTCTTCTTCTCCATCTTGGTCGGATCATTATCTCTTGCCCTACTTGCGCCTGAATTGGAAGGTGATTTGATCATTTTGGTCTCACTTTTAGCCTAGATTCTCATCATGCTTTACTAAAGCCATCACACGTGCCTGTGGTGCCGCTGCCAAACTCTTCGCTACGATCGAGCGTGTCTCTGATATCGATCCCGCAAACCCAGGAGGTCTAAAGCCTGCGAACATCACTGGCGAGATTACGTTCAAGGACACCAAATTTAATTATCCATCTCGCCCAGATATCCCAATTCTCAAAGGTGTCAACATCACCTTCCCAGCTGGCAAGACCACTGCTCTCGTCGGCGCATCTGGATCCGGTAAATCTACCATTGTATCTCTCACGGAACGCTTCTACGATCCGCTCAGTGGCTCCGTTACGCTCGACGGAACTGACTTGCGAGAGCTGAATATCAAATGGTTACGCTCTCAAATCGGTCTAGTCTCGCAAGAGCCTGTGCTTTTCGCGACGACCATCAGGGGCAACATCGCACACGGCCTCATTGGCACACCATACGAAGATGCATCTGACGAGGAGAAGTTTCAACTCATCAAAGCAGCCTCCATCAAGTCCAACGCCGATAGCTTTATTAACCACCTGCCACAAGGATATGACACCATGGTCGGTGAGCGAGGCTTTCTGTTATCGGGCGGGCAAAAACAGCGCATCGCCATTGCTCGAGCTATTGTGTCGGATCCGCGGATTTTGCTCCTTGATGAAGCAACGAGTGCCCTCGACACTCGCTCAGAAGTAATTGTACAAGATGCTCTGGACAAGGCAGCTGCTGGCCGAACTACCATCACCATCGCCCATCGCTTATCAACGATCAAAGATGCTGACTGCATCCTTGTAATGGGTGATGGACTCGTGCTAGAGCGAGGGACTCATACGGAGCTACTAGCAGATGAGAATGGCGCATACTCCCGTCTCGTCACAGCTCAATCTCTCCGCGAGGGTCACGAAGATAATAATTTGGATGCAGCGGCATCATCAAGTGACGAGATAGATTTGGAAAAGCCTAGGCCAGAAATACCCCTCGATCGCAAGAGCACTATTCGCTCTGTCGGAAGCGACGTCGTCAGTCAATTACAGGAAACAGAAGGGCACAAGGCTTCAGAGGATGACTATGGCCTATTCTATTTGATGAAACGCATTGCTATTCTCCACCCCGAAGGGCTTCGTCGATATCTGATTGGATCTTTTTTCGCGATATGTGAGTTCACAAAGCGTATATTACCAGCTGGGCTCATATGTTTTCGCAGGCAATGGTGCCGTGTATCCTGCCTCTGGTATCATCTTTGGTAAATTCTTTTACTAAATCAAATAGAAGTCATTCATCTTGGCACGCACTGGCAGGGCAAGCAATCTCCAGCTTTAGCGTGACCACAAATTCTGAGCGCCGCTACGAAGGCGACCGGAATGCTCTCTGGTAGAGTTTACATGTTTTCTTGGAGATTACCCTGGTGCTTATCTCGAGCCAGGTTTTTTATTCTTGCCATTCTGTGCGCTATATGCATGGGTTTCCAGAACTACTTCTTTGCTTCTTCTGCCGCTGTCTTGACTGCCAAGCTCCGTTCATTGAGCTTCAAAGCCATCCTCCGACAAGACAGTGAGTACTCAATCCCTACATGTATATTTTTCTCACCCACGGCGACAGTCGAGTACTTTGACAACGACAAGAATACTGTGAGTCTTACAACTTCTCCAGTCGTTCAGAACCCTCATCGAACTCTGTAAGACTGGCGCCCTGACGTCAAGTTTGAGTGAAAATCCCCAGAGGATCAATGGTCTCGCTGGCATAACTCTGGGAACGTGAGTATCACTATTTATCCAAGCGGTGTCATGGCTGACTTTGGTTAGAATCATCCAATCTATCGCAACTCTAGTTGTTGGTTTGTCCATTGGTTTTGCATACGCTTGGCAGACCGCTATTGTCGGCATGGGTGCGTCCCGTTTTCCGATTTTACTCGTTTCTCTTACAAATCTCGTCATTACTTAGCATGTATCCCTCTCCTAGTGTCCGGTGGCTATATACGTCTGGTACGTGATCTGCATAACAGTCTCCAATCGTGCTAAACGTCTTCTAGCAAGTAATTGTTCTGAAAGATCAGAGGAACAAGAAAGCGCAAGAAAGCTCTGCTCAGATTGCCTGCGAAGCTACTGCAGCTATTCGCACTGTTGCGTCATTGACCCGAGAGGATCACTGCCTTGATATCTATAGCCAGAGCTTAGAAGGACCCATCAGAAAATCCGTTAGGACAGCGCTCTGGAGCAATCTGCTGTACGCATTCTCCCAGGCCATGGGGTACTGGGTGACTTCCCTGGTCGTCTGGTATGGCGCGACGCTCGTTTCGCAACAGAAGCTATCCACACAATCATTCTTCATTGCTTTAGTGGTATGGTTATTTCGTCGATCTCCGAACATCATTGAAATGAACAACACGTTTTCAGAGCACGGTATTCTCCTCGATGCAGGCTGGTAACGTCTTTACCTTTGTGCCTGACGTCTCATTGGCCAAAGGGGCCGCCGACGCAACTGTCAGGCTCCTCGATTCAACTCCTTTGATCGATGCAGAGTCAACTGAAGGCAAAAGTGTTCCGAGCGAAAATATCAAGGGCCACATACAGCTGGAGAACGTTTATTTCAGCTATCCCACCCGTCCCAGAACCCGTATTCTTCGCGGCCTCACGCTTGACGTCGAACCTGGAACCTATGTTGCCTTGGTCGGCTCTAGCGGTTGCGGCAAAAGTACAGTGTAAGTCTTGCTATTACACCGTATTCAAGCAGACTGCTGAGAGCCCGTGTAGTATCCAATTACTAGAGCGTTTCTACGATCCACTTTCTGGACGGATCACGCTCGACGGAGAACTTATCGATGAATATAACGTCCAGGCATATCGACAACAGATTTCACTTGTGTCACAAGAACCTGTAAATATGGCTGTGATATCAATCTCTTGACGGGGAAAGCTGATTGCTTGTCTTGCAGACATTGTACTCGGGAACTATCCACTTCAATATCATGCTCGGTGCCGCCAGACCAGAATCTGAGGTCACACAAGAAGAGATCGAGGCTGCCTGCCGTGATGCCAACATACTAGATTTTATTCGATCACTTCCAGAGTAAGACATCAATGCCATGACTTAACGCTTACTGACATGTCAATGGATAGTGGGTTCAATACCGAAGTCGGTGGCAAGGGATCCCAACTATCGGGAGGCCAGAAACGTGTGTATCATCCATGACAGAAATCTTTCTTTGTGTGCTGAAATCATCATCCAGAGCGCATAGCAATCGCTCGCGCACTGCTTCGGAACCCTAAGGTCCTGCTGCTTGATGAAGCTACATCGGCCCTTGATTCGAACTCGGAAAAGATAGTACAAGAAGCTCTCGACAAAGCTGCCAAAGGTCGCACCACCATTGCTATCGCCCACCGTCTCTCGACCATCCAGAACGCCGATCGCATGTGAGTCAATCGAGAGCATCGCCACTCGCGAACACTTTCTCATTGCTTTACAGACATTTCATCAAGGAGGGAAGAGTCAGCGAATCCGGAACCCATGATGAGCTTCTTGCACGGAGAGGAGATTATTACGAGTTTGTCCAGCTGCAAGCACTCAGCAAGAAATAGTACACGAAATTTTAGAATAATACTAGATTCCCGCATAATTACAATCTCGTTTGCTTTCCCTTGCAGAACGAATGAGCTTGCCAAGCCCATTTAAAGGGTCCGGAGTTCAGTACTGTGAGAAACTGTGAGTCTGGTGGTTCACATGCACAGATTGCACAATCATACTTGTAGGCAAGTTTATTGGAAGACTGGGTCACCTGCAATCCCTGACACGACACAAAGTACAACCAACCAGGTATGTGACATATGCAGCAAATTACTAACAGTCAGGTCACAACACGTCGGTGGCCACCCCAACGCAGATACAATGATATAACTCCGTCCCATCCTCTCGTACGTCCACCACCTACTTCAATACACATCTCCCACCGGACTCCATTAGTTTTTTTTTAAATTCTGCTCTTGCGCACTAAACGTGTGTTTGACGCGTCGATATCTTTGGCCAACCTTGGGCGCCAACAGTTCCATCTTATCGATCTATATGTGGCATGTGATGCCAGAAGATGCCAGACGTGTCACGGTGGGCCAATGAAGGTTGCAAATGAAGGGTGGCTGCGGTGATGTTGAGCGCCGTATGTCACAGGCATACTTGATAAGAGGCTCGATTGCGGGTCACTGAAAATATTCAACCGGCATGCAATTTGATTTTTCAGCACGTGACGAACGCGTCGCGATCGAGTTTGTTGATCCTGCTGGCAAACACGCACAAATGTTCGCGAGTATATAATATCGCGGGATATCCTGAAATCACCCCGTCGAATATCTTGCCAATACGTCAACCATCCCTCCGTACACACAACGATACTCTGCCAATCCATTATCATGATTTCTACTACCTTCTATGTTGCCTCGCGCGTGGCTCTCACCAGCTTGATCTCAGTATCATTCTTCGAGGAAACCGTTCTTCGTCCCATCCGGTCTGGACCAAGGAAGGTATCCGCCGGCCTCGTCGTGTCGGCGCTCAAGTCAACGATCATTCTGATCTTGGCCGCCGACGAGGCCGCGTCAATGTACTTGAGCAACGAGACCAGTACACCCTCCACTGAGGGGCACAACCACGATGCCGTCCCGGCTGCGCCCAGGCTAGTCGGAACGGTGTGCCCAGCATGCGAGCTTCATCAAGGTTATCCGGATCGCCTTTCGCCTGTAAATTCTGCCACGCCTGATTCAGATTCCAACGTCTTTTTTCCATTCTATTCAACTTCAACTTCATCGTCTCCTGTACTCGAATCGACAACGCCGTGCGACATTACCTTTTTCGATTTGCCAATTATCACAAACTGTAAACGCCTCTCCATTACATCGGAAACATCTACTATAGCCTGCGACGACGACCGCTTCAAGGAAGTCTTGCTACCATCTCCACTTTATTCATTGTCACCTGTACTAGATTCAATGCCCTGCGACTCGGACAACACTACTATCTCCGATTTGCCAAATCTCTCCGTTTGTAACCGACTCTCAATCACATCCATTGCTCTGGTAGCCAGCGAGGATGACGCAAAGGATGTCCACTCTGACAATGTATGTCGCATCTTACCTTAACTTGCCATTGTCTGATGTTTTAATCGCTACAGGATAACTATACCATGCCGCACCCAGAGGTGCGAGCATCAGCACACACTACGACCAACGACTGCGTCGATGTCTCAACCCCGAGCACAACCACTATCGGCATTATTAGCCCCTTTTGTACGCCGTATATTCGGCCACTCGTCGTACTAGTCGACAAATTCCAGATAACGCCCACGTCTATTACTAACTATTCTATTCTCGGATCTGCACAACTCATGGACGCCTTGCTTCAGGCGACAATGACCACCATCCACAGCAGTCCGTCTATAGTCCTCAACTGTGACTTCATCCACTTGGACGACGTCTTCACTAACACTGACGAAACATCAGACACCAAAATCGTCGAACACCACATCGACACCCTGCCCCCGCGCACGCCAGCTCTCACTGCCGACAATCTTTTTGTTATCGACAACAGTCTCTCTATCAACAATGTTCTCACTATCGAAAACGCTCTCACTATCCAACATGCTCCCTCTCCTCCGCTGAATCTTCGCTCACTTGCTCTACTCGATAGCTTCCCGACGTCGTTGTCTACGAACACTGACATTAACCCTTCTGGATCCGCTCGCCCCGCTAACGCGTCATCTGACCCAATCAAGACTACACCATCGTGGCTAAAGCCCCTTATACTCGTTACTAAATACCGCGCCGCCGGTCAACTCATTCCTCTCCCTCCTACAGCACTTCCATATCAACCTGAGAAGTTGCGCCCATTCAAACTCAAGCAACAGAAGGTATGAACATATTCGATGCCAGACTTCATATGTCACTCATCGTATTTCATCAGCGCAAATATACGGCCCCGCAAATGAACGCTAACAGAATCGGTTTGTCATCCCCTTTCATAGTTAAATCGCTTATTGATGTCAGTGCCACTAGTCGGCCACCTTGCGCAAATTTGCGAAAACATTCGCGTCGACAAAACACACCTCATGGACGCCTGGGTGACTTCCATGGCGGAGGTAGGACTCACCTCGATGCTGGCTAGCAACCACCAGGCATCACCAGGATCGACGCTTCCTCCAACATTTGATGCGCCTTCTATAGTAGAGCCTGGTTCACGAACCAGGGCTCGCCTTGCGTCACTTCGCCATCGAACAAATGCAGTCGTAGCCACGATTCCAGCCACCACCTTTCCACTTTCACCACCCCGGCCACGCACTTACTGACGCCTCCAACGTCTCACCCGCACGCCGCAGGTTCACTACTAACTACAACGCTAACAACCACCGCCTGGCAAAACTCACGATGGCTTACTACGGTTGCAGGCCACAGACCGACAAGACGAACATGACACCATCACGACCACTTCATGACTCGGACACGCATCGCAATATTGACGCCACGACACTTACGAACAAGACCACTCACGAGATCCAAGACAACACACGAACGATGCTCTTAGACGATGACCATTTCACGACACTCACGACAGACAACGCCAACCAACATGGCCACGACATTCAAGACTCTCGAGATGACCCTTACGACGCTACGACACTATCAGAATATTTCATGACACTCACGTCGCCACGATACTGCGATCAGAACGACCACTTCACGACACACACCGCCACAGTGCTATCAGCAAAGACCACTTCACAACGCTCGCCACTGACCTCATCACATAACCCGAATCATCGCCGGAATCGCGATGTTCCAGGCGAAACAATTTCGACCCGTTCCAAAGAACCAAGTGACCTCGTCGGGTGGAGGCGGTTTGCTAATCATGCCTGATACTTACATTACTTATTGAATGATGATCCTTTTTGATGAAGTTCATTGCCTGTTCGTGCGTCCTTGGATTAAGTGTCACGATAATTCGGAGTCCAGATTTGTGACGTACGCGAAATAAATGTGAACACAAAATCCCGAATGCTTGCTCAGCCTAGCTAGCTGGGTCAGGAAGAAAACATTAAGAATGGTGACAAGCTCGCCTGTCTTCGCATCCCATATTTTATTTGGGTGCAGAGTCGACCCGTCGTATTCAGTAGTTGCAAACACAGTAGCAATAGCACCGGTAGTAACCTTCCCGATCACGCAAAAGGCATCTTGCAGGAGTTTGGTGCTCTCTAGGGGGTATGTAATAAATTTTCCATTGAATGTAAGTTACTCGAGGGATGAAGTGAACGTCGTGACATTAGGTGAGATCTTTGGAAGGAAGCGAAAATGAGATCAATGATGACCGTCGGTATACTCAATAGAGGTACAACAGATAAAGAGCCAGAAGCGAGTCCAGCGCCCAGCGTGCTTGATCACTACATGAGGATTAGTGTTGGAAGCTGTAGCTTCGGGAGTAGTGGTGGCTGGTGGTGTAGTGGGCGAGGTGGAGATAGTAGCAAATGGCTGTGATGATGATTGTGACTGAGCCGCGCCGGTGGATTGCAGCGTAGCATTAGGGCGCAAGGTACTTGCAGTAGGGATTTTCATAATTGGCTTCCGTCTCTCTCTAGCTGAAGCATTTCTCTACGTGATGTGAGATGGAGTACAAAGAAGAAATTGATATTATATTAGGCGGAATGTAATATTCGAAAAGGACAAAGAGACATACACGTTTGCCCTTGGCATATGGGACGACAACTTCTGCTGACGAACGATCATGCAGCGCTATGTCCGCGCCGCTTGGTCTAGCAGAGAGACGATTGCGAACCCAATGGAAGGGGCGAGGTCGGGATGACGTATCGTGTGCATCAGATTGTATGGGGCGGAATAAGGATAACAGACGACTATGAAGGCTTCTATGTGATAATAGAGAGTTGGGGCGTGCAGACAACTGAGAATATTTTGATGAAGGACAATACTAGGTGAGATATAATCAACAACGTACGTAAGGTGTATCGTCGAAAAAGCCACGGGGTATGCGTGGGGAGACCTTGATTGGCTGACGGATAGGGTGTCGTGCAGCATCAGCCTACATAGAATGCATGAACAATGAGAAAGTACTGTGGATGGAAGTCACGTACAGCGAATAGCGACTTGTCGGGCTGGTCCAAAAGGAGTTCGTCGAGGCCAGCTTCTTTCAATATTGCAGACACATCCCATGTATACGCATTCCCATCATCGCAGCCAGTGGATAGTAGCTTTCCATCTGCTGAAAATGACACAGAAGTCACGAAGTGCGCATGGTGTAGAGGTGAACTGATGGGTTGACTGTTTTTGAGGTTCCATAATCGCGCTGTGTTGTCCAACGATGCGCTTGCGAGGATGCGGCCATTCTGAGATATTGCAATGGCAATGACAGCGCTAGCAGAGGTGTCCCCATCGAGCACAGCGAGCTGTTTCCATGTTTCGGTATTCCATGTCCTAATCGAGAAATCGGCTGACCCGGAAACAAGCGTTTTTCCATCTGGGGACCAAGTCAGACACCACACCCAATTTGTGTGTCCATTGACAGAGGCGACAAGATCGCGTGTCTTTGCATCCCAAATTTTGATTCGCTGCAAATTCGACTCGTCAAAACCAGCAGTCGCAAACATGGTCATGTCTGGCGAGTAGACAACTGCGAACACGGGTTTGTGCCCAGTCTCGATTGGACTGAGGATTGTGTCTCCGTTCTCCACGTCCCACACCCTTGCAGTCCCATCGTCAGATCCGCTCACCACTCGATGACCGTCTCGACTCCAGCAGACAGATCTCACTAAATTTGTATGTCCCGTCCATTTCGCAATCAGTTTGCCTGTGTCGATGTCCCATAACCTCACTCCACCATCTGAACTTCCGCTAACCACTTTCTTCCCGTCCGGAGATGATGTTATCGTCCATACTCCGCTATCCCTGTCCCGCCAGTCCTCTCCTATCTGCTTCCCACTCTTCAAGTTCCACACCCGCAGCGAGCCGTCTCTTGAACAAGTCATTATCCGCTGTTCGTCTGGCAGATGTATGGCGCCAGTGACCCATTCGGTGTGTCCTTCAAATTTCTGGTAGGGTTTTATCGTTGATGTCTCCTGCTTTCCAACAACGGATGAAGACATGATCAACTAATTGGCGCAAGTCTGTCACTTCCACTCAACAACAAAGTCCGAATCATCACTTACCACGATATGTTTCTTAGCAGGTGTTGAGATATTGGCACCAAGACACAGTGAGCGTTGATTTCGACTCAGAGTTGAGCACACTGTAAGTTTAAGCTAAGTTTTGCATGAATGTCCTCGCAATCACTTCACAGCTTGCGTTTTAGGGCAGTGCAGCCTAACGGCACCCAAGCCTCATTTGTGACCACCAATCATATTCAATCAGTTACAATCTTGACTCCTCTATGTCATCCGCTAAATTGAGCCTTAGATCATACATTTGACTCTCCCCAGCCAACTGCTCCTCGAACACACTCGTCATATTTGAGTCGCCAATGCCCAATATACATCTCGTGCGTGAGATGTATATCTGGCCGTGTCTCTCACTACACAAGGCACCACGCTGAACCCTAGATGGTTTTAGTTTATGCTCACATTCTTGTCACGCGGGTCGTGGCCCCAATCCTAACACTTTCTCAGTTCAAGCAAGGGTAAAATTGACAAAGCGTTTGCACTCCGCAGCAAACTTTCAATTCAAGAATTACAGAACGAACACCTACCGTTCGTGATCGCGTGACCGACCACAGCACCCATAGCTTGTTCAGCCACTGCTGGATGACGCAGGTGGCGTGTCTCCGAGTCGTCTGCCGACAAACACGCCCTACGGTTCACCATATATCCGAAAGTCTAGCGAAGTCCGCAGTGATGGCGGCGCTGAACGAGGCGTTGCCAAAGAGGTAAGTAGGATCAGAATTCCGAGACTCCGATTGAGAGGGTCATGAGGCCTCTAGCAAGTGGTGCGGCCCTGAGGGCCAACAATTAATCGAGGGTCGTGTTTGTGAACTCTACCAGTGCTTGTGCCGAACACTCAGGCTGGTGTTTGTATTACTCGAATGGATCATGACATAGTACGAGCGTAAAACATTGACGATTCGTCTGTGTTAGTTGTTTGCACTGCCAGTACCGCTGAGCGCGGAACAGCCTCCAATTCGAGCCGCTGTGCTATTTTGGTCCGCCAGCCGTGAAAAGTGGCGGTGCATCGGATGTACTTCCTAACCGCAATTCATGGATGCAGTACCTGGTTGTCCTGCCATCCACTTGAGCTATGGGCTGCGCGATAACTGAATACTTCCAGATTCCGCGCAGTTCGTCTTCTGCATCTGATTCATGCTCGCTCCGGCATCACAGCCTCTCGCAGTTGCTAGTCTTCTTCTGTCACATCCAGAATTCGCCTTGCCGGGGATAATTTTGACGCAATGAGGCAGCGCTGAGCGCTCATTGAATCACTGCCCCTTGCCCGCCATGATTTCATACAAAAGGCAGGCATCCATCCCATCATTTTCCATATTTTATACCTCCTCCGTCCTCGACTCCGAGTTTTCCAGGCAACATGACTCTCGACACTCAGGGCATCCTCGCAGCGGTGACAATCGCGATGTATGTTCCCTTCCTGTTAGTTTCCGTCAAGCTGGTGTCCAAGTACGGGGTATCGCGAGGAGACGGGTGGATCTTGTTGTTGATATTTTGCCTCAGTAAGTTGTTCAACGTATTGAAGTTTTAGTTTTAATTCTCTGCTACCTTCAGTCCGAGTATTGGGCGGTTCGTTGCTTGTCGCAGCTGAGGAAGTTACGCCCGTAAACATTTCGTTATACATCGGCGGTTACGCCCTGGAATCATCTGGCCTATCCCCACTGTTGCTTTGCACGCTGGGTCTGCTGCACGCAATGTATGTCTATCTGGTTGTCATTTTGGATAGAATACGCTGAACACTATCATAGATTTCAAACTCCTGATGGCTTTTCAAGTCACAACAGACAATTCCGCCTTCTTGGAATCCTCGGCGCAGTCGCTCTCGTCCTTACCATCATCGGTATCTCCAATTCATCGAGTGACAGCTCAGATTCTACTGCGAACACCTTGCGCAGGGTCGGTGTCATCATCTTTGCTGTCCTGTACATTATCCTTGTCGGTATCTGCGTCTTCCTATGGAAACAAACCCGCTTTATCATGAGATATCGCAAGCAGGTGAGCCTCCCAGAGCGCCGTCGTCTATATCCGACCATAATTCTTACGCATTATTTTCAGCTCTTGAAAGTTATCACCGTCGCACTTCCATTCCTGGGCATTCGGACGCTCTACAGCGTCCTGTCCACGTTCTCTTCAAGTTCATTTGACGTAACCTCAACGACGCAAACCAACACAAGCGACCTCGCAAAATTCAACATCTTCACGGGCGAATGGGAAATCTACGTCGTCATGGACATGCTCATGGAGTATGCCGTTGTGATCCTCTACTCTGTTGCAGGCCTCATGCTGCCCCTCAACCAAGATTACAAGTCTCCGGATTCGTATCAAGACGAGTACACTTTGAGCAGGCCTCAGTACTGAGCGTCAACACGCTGACTCGGATGAATGAGTTGTGTCTGGTTACGAAGCGGTACGGGTCGGTTTGATGGTTTATATAACGCCATCCTCTTGACGCATTTGTTTACAAGGTCACTTACCGCTTGTGAATATGACCTTGTGTTTTCTTAATGATGTAGTAGTTAAGTGCTAATTTATATTATGGCCAGGATCAAGTAAATATATCGATGTCGATTATGGATGCCTCTGAGGGAGCAGGAACACTGAAAACATATACCGAAGATCTTCATGACATCGGTACTAAGTTGACTGGCATTGGCCTGGTGACATCGAGTAACCATGACAGAAAGTACGTGCAACAAACTACATGTCTAATCGAAAACGTGTTTAGTTGTAAAGGGCAAGGTTGGACATGGCGCGTGCACAACATCTGGTGGCCGGTTCCCCGTCTTGGTTTTCGATGCAAGATTGCAATTGAGCAAGGGAAGAATAGAATATATGACAGCATCGACTGGAGATAAAAGCGAACGGACGACATACCGTGACTTTCAATACTATGACTTATCCGACCCGCTCAGCAGCCTCTCAAACGCGTCTCACTTCCTCTTCAAGCGAACTTATACGTGACACGTCCACCCACGCGCTCTGCTGTCTGCGCAGTAGCTGAGACCTTCGTTGAGAAGTTCATTAGTTAGATTTGAAGTCGAGACGCAGGACAGGAACTTCTGACTGCTGGAGTGACTTGTCGATTAAGAAATGTGTTTGGTTGATGAGCGTGATCGGCCCCGGTCGGCCGGAGATAAATCTAGAGTCCAAACCAGGCACACTGACACCGCGTCATCACTTTAACGCTTTTTCATGATCACGATCAGTGCATGTTCTAAGTTTTCAGTAATCAACATCTCGCGGTTTAATCGTTATGCGCGTGTGGCAGTCTGACCTTTTTCAAAAGTCTTTATTTGAGAGTGGCGACAAGTGTTAAACTTGCCTGTCTTTGCATCCCAGCAGCCACTGTGGACTCGTAGACGAGTCGTATAGTGGTCGAGGAGTCGGCCCGCCACGCCCACCATTTGCAAACTCGATCATGTCTGGTGAGTAGCTGACTGTGCACGCCGTACTTAGGATACACGCATTCGTCGATTCGACCAAGGACTCTCCGTTCTCCACATCCCACTTAAGTATTTGCAGTCCCATCCAAAGATCCGTTCACCACTCTCGCTGACCATTTCAACTCTAGACTCACTGATGTTCCGTCTATTTCGCAATGAGTTTACTTGTGTCCCACGACCTCAGGCACTACTCCACTATCCTCACCCGCTGATCATTTTCTTCCCATCCAGAGACAACGCTATGGGTCCACACTGCCCTGTAGGAGCTATCTTGCATTGTACGCACCGCGACACACGGATCCGTACCTGCATCCCGCCAGCGCTACGTTTCATTAATGTTGCGGCCGCAATACAATCAGTTACGGTCCATCCGTTATGGACATCTATCTCGCGATTCGATTTTTCGACATCAAACCATGATTATTTATTATAAATGGCATGTGATAAGTGCCCCCGCGAACAGTGTACTCGCTAAATGGCCGGGACCCATCTTGAATAGACCGTAACCGATAGTAGTGCTTCAAACTACTACGCAGTATGAGGTTCAATTACTGGTTCCGCTTCGTGCTCGCTCCCGTCACAGCCTCTCGCAGCTATTAGTCGTCTGTCAATTTTAGAATGGTCGTATTTCTGGAGATGAACGCAACGAAGCAGCGCTCACTGCCCCTTGCCTACCATGATTTCATACAAAAGGCAAGCAAATATCTTATCATTTCCTTATCTTAATTTCTCCTCGATTTTCAGGAAACATGTCTCTCAACACTCAGGGCATCCTTGCAGCAGTATCGATAGCAATGTATGCTCCATTCCTGTTTATTTCCATCAAGCTGGTGGCCAAGTACGGCATATTGCGAGGTGACGGATGGGCCATGTTGCTGGTATTTTGTATCCGTAAGTTGTTTGAGTTATTGCAGTCGTAATAGTATTAACCCTGTTATACCTTCAGTCCGCGTATTGGGTTGTTGTTTGCTTGTCGCAGCTGATGAAACCACGCCCGTGAATACTTCGTTATACGTTGGCGGTTACTGTCTACAGGCATCTGGCTTGTGCCCACTGTTGCTTTGCACGCTGGGTCTGTTGCACTCAGTGTACGTTCATCCCGTCACCTTTTTTAATGAAATTCGCTGATTTTTGCTAAAGATTTCAAACACCTGAGGGCGTTATGAGATACAAGATAATATTCCGCCTTCTTCAAGCCTTCGGCACGGCCGCTGTCATTCTCATGGGTATGTCCTATGCGTCAAGTGACAGTTCGAGCTCGAGCTCGAACATCATGCGCAGGACCGGTGTCATCGTCCTCGCTATCCTGTACATCATCGTCGTCGGCATTTGCATCTTTCTATGGACCCAAATTCGCTTTGTCATGAAATATCGCAAGCAGGTGAGCTTTCCGAGGCATTGTCAATTTTCCAACCAGTCTTCTTACGCCTTATCTTCAGCTCTTGAAGGTCATCTCTGTCGCCCTCCCATTCCTGGCCATCCGGACGGTCTACAGCGTCCTGACCATGTTCTCCACAAGCTCGTATGTAATGATCACAACCGCAACTACAGCCGCAACCATACAACCCAATACTGGCGACCTAGCAAAATTCAACATCTTCACGGGCGAATGGCAGATCTACCTTGTGATGTACATGTTCATGGAGTATGCTATTGTGATCATCTATTCCGTTGCATCTTTCGTGCTGCCCCTCAACGAAGATCACAAAAACGCAATGGCAGAAATGCGTTCGAGCGATAGTATTTCCGATCGAGTTTCGATGTCGAGCATCATACCCTCATAAAACGCGTTACAGTAAATATTTATGTTGATAATTAAGTTTGGAGACCGTACAATATATATACCATCTACCATACAGAAATGTTCATGGGATTAGTCTGTGTGACTCCCATGTGCGGTGCTCCACGAGTCTTAATACAAGCATGCGATAAACAATGTTGTGCTTCCATTGTATGTGCTCGAGGGATGGAATAAGTTATGAGAACAGATCATGGTCAAGGTCAATGATGGCCGTCAGTATACTCAGGAGATGTGCAGCAGGCAAAGAGCCAGAAACGAGCCCAGCGACCGGCGTGTTTAATCGTTGCGTGAGGATTGGCGTTAGAAGTTATATTAGCGACGACAGGAGGAGCTGTAGAGGTGGAGATGGCAGCATTGGCTTGCGAAGACGATTGGGTTTGAGCTGCGCCGCTTGATTGCTGTGCGATGGTGGTATTGGGAGGGCGTGAGCTGCTCGCAGTGGGCCTTTGCATGAATGGCCTCCGTCTCTCTCTTGCTGAAGCGTTTCTCTGAGTGATGTGAGATGGAGTTCGAAGGATTGGGCGGGATGGAGCATCCGAGGAGGATGAAGTGACATACACGTTTGCCCTTAGCATATGGGACAGAAACTTCCGCTGACGGACGCTCGTGCAGCTCTATATCTGCACCGCTTGGCCTGGCAGAGGAGCGATTTCGAACCCAGTGGAAAGGGCGGGTTCGGGATGGCGTATCATGTGCATCAGCGTGTGCGGGGCGGAAAAAGGATTCCAAACGGCCACGAAGGCTTCTATGCAATGATGGAGAGTGGGGACGTGCAGACAACTGAGAACATTAATATTGATATTGTCATCAAAACGATGTTGAATGAGATATAATTAACGACATACGTAAGCACGATCTGGTATGTTGTCGAAAAAACCATGGGGTACGCGCGGGGAGACCTTGATTGGCTGATGGACGGGACGTCGTGTATCATCAGCCTAGAATGCATGAGCAACAAGAACTGTTGATGAAAGTTTCACGTACAGTGAGTAGCTCGTGGGGTTGGTCCAAAAGAAGGTCATCGAGGCCAGCTTCTTTTAATATAGCAGAAACATCCCATGTATACATGTTCTTGTCATCGCAGCCAGTGGCTAGTAGCTTTCCGTCTACCGAAAAGGACACGCAGTTCACCCAATTCGCATGGTGGAGGGGTGAACTGATGGGTTGGCTGTTTTTGAGATTCCACAATCGCGCTGTGTCGTCCCAAGATGCGCTTGCGAAGATGCGGCCATTTGGTGATATTGCAATACGATAGACAGTCCTTGCGTGCCCATCAAGCACAGCGAGCTGCTTCCAAGTCTTGGTGTTCCATGTCCTAATCGAGTAATCGGCTGACCCGGAGATAAGCGTTTTTCCATCCGGGGACCAAGCCAGGCACATCACAAAAATTGCATAAGCATGACATTGCAATATATAGCTAAGTCTGCGCTGTCTGCGTTGTCTGCTATGTCAGCGTTAAGATCAGTTATGTCTTAGCAGACTTGGAACCTGGGAAGTCCAATGGACGGGCCGAGTACAACGTATTCCGAATAAATAGATAAATATCTCAA
>KN835405.1:0-32191 GCA_000827255.1 Suillus luteus UH-Slu-Lm8-n1
GCGCGTGCGTCGCGTTTGTCGCGCTAGTGTCGCGTTGCGTGCATAGTACTGTAGACTTGACCTGTATATGAAAAAGGGCCATTGTGAGGCTACTCAGGAATGAGTCTCTACACCGAGCAAGAGGCTCACAACTCAGTCGTGTTCGAAAAGCTAACGACTCCCCCAGTACGAGGTATTTGCGAGGACAACAGATTGAATATTATGCTACGGATTACTTGTATTTCTTAGAAAAAGAGTCCATTGATGAATGTATCATTGCAATACGAGAGTCCTTGAAAGAAGAAGACACAAAAAGAGGGAGAATTGACTCGATTTTTCTCCAGTACTCGAGAAAAGCCCTCGACTTCCATCTTCCTTGCATCGCTACAACGTCGGGAGGTACTCCACGCAGAAGGAGTTCTGAAGCCCCGCCGATTCTGAAGCAGTGACCCGTCAGTTCTAACAGATTTGCTTTTTTCCATACTTGGTTGCAACGCGCCAAGAACCATGCGCGTGTCATGGGGGACCAGCTACCGTCGTGTGTTTCAAAGGCGAAGAGAGGTGCGGAGTTTGGTACACTGGAATTTGCTGTGAAGTGATGATTGAAAGCGTCTACGGGATTAGTTGGATCATCTAACTTTGACGCAATGATGTCTGCCCCTTCGCCGTGTGTTGTTTTTGTCCACGGGATGTGGAGAACAGTGTACGGCGTTCCGTTCTGTGGTGTGCAGTGACGGATTGACGTCGATCGTGAGACGTGTCTGGAAGGAATGAAGCGAGACGGTGAGTCGATGACCAACTCGCCAAGTCTGAATGTGTTAATGAAAAGAATTCGTTACTAATACGATATCGTACCTGCAACAACACCAGAAGGCCACTGAGGCTACAGCGAAAACAGAAGCATCGAAGGCGTTTGAAAGGTCGAGATCTCGAAACAGAATATGCATGTGTTCTAAAGTTACAGGTGGACGACGAGGTCGTTTTGAAGATTCGGGTACCATTTTCGAAAGACCTGCTGTTGCTGAGCGAAGCAGACCTGAGCCGTGCCAAGGTGCGCCGTGGAGGTTATGCCAGAAGTGCACGCCTGCCAACCAATTTTGTGCTGTTGTCGTTGCGACTTTCCCAGCCCAAGAAGCTATGAATGATGCTAGAAGAAAATCTGGGGCCGGCATGCGGCGGTTTTCAGGGATATTTCGAGTGTCACAGAACTGATGGAATCTAAGGAGACCTGCACCGTAATTTTCGCGGGTTTTAACCTCGATGGAGATAAGCATAATGTTGAAAAGTTGTAGTACATCTGCGAGTGGGAGTTCGCCAAGAACTGAAGAATGGAATGATTCAGAATGAGGAGCTGACCAGAGTCTAAGTCGGTCGCGAGCTGGGACAAAAGGTCTGAATGATGAATGCGTGATAACGTTTCCTGGTTTTGGTTTTCTTGGCTTAATACGGCGGGGACGAACAACAGAAGGCGGTGTCTCTGCGACAGGTGACGTGGCCAGGGCCTCCCGCAGCAGAGCTAGTGTTGACGCCACGTTAGCGTGTGCTAACGCTTGAGATTGCCCGTTACTAGACATAAAGAGAAAGGAAGGGTGACAGCTCCTCTGAAAGCTGGAAGGGGGTAAGGCGAGAACTCGAGTGATCAATCTCACCGCGAGAGATTGGATCGGCTCTGTTCTTGGCAGATTCTACGTACGAGAGAATGTGAGTTACGTTGGAGGTCATTGCGATGACCTCGACACGACGAATGCATAGGTTGACTTGAAAATTCCGACTTCGACCTGATCTGAAGGCCCCGATGACACCTTGGTTGTCCGATCGTATGAGTACTGACGCGTTCTTCCACCCTAGTTCTGCCAGGGTAAGTACGGCTAGCTCCACAGCGACAGCCTCCAGCCAACCTATATCCCGACCGTTTCCTTTCCAACCATCTCTGAGAGTCCATGCGTTCCAGCTGTTGCCCAGTAGCAATCCGATACCCCAATCCGTCGAGGCGTCCACCCACAAATCGATGTCTTGTGTCGCTCCCCTTGGTGTTAAGTCTCGCGCCGGTGATGCCCTTGAAAGTGTGTTGAACCACCATTGTAAGTCTGTTACGACAGACTTGGGTGGGTGTCTGGCCGCGAACTTCGAAGATGACGTGTTGAATTGTGAGATGAACGCCGAGAGGTTTGAAAGGTATGTGCGCCCGCGTGGGATGACGAATGAGACGTGGGACAAGGTCCCGTTGATGCTCATGGCTTCTTTACAGGTAAGACGTCCGCCTTTGTTGAGAGTTTCAAGGATTGCGGCGATCTTGTTTAAATACTTAGTTCTTTTGTCGTCAGGAAGTTCCACAGTGTGGTTGACGAGATTCCATAAGAAGCCGAGGTAAATGAAAATGGATGCGAAGTCCCTCCATTTTTTGGGATGCCAAGGTATTCCCAGGGGACGAGAGTGTTCGTAAATGTCGAACAAGCCGTGACAGTATAGAAATGGGGTTGTGGACCCGTCTGCCTGTTTTTCCCCACCTCCGCAAGCGAAGCGGAAGAATGTGTGGTCGTCGACCCACTTCTTTATGGGTCCGAGATCTACAGACTGGAGAATGTCTACAGTAGCGTCAGCGACATGTCCTTGCACTCCACCGGCTGTCGTTAAACCAAACGGAAAAACGTGGTCTATGAAAAATGAGTCCCCGATCGCTACGACCAGGAACTGTTTGTGTTGTGGCCACACAGGCACCGTCCTATATGCTGCCTCGATATCTAGAGTCGCGGCCTCTGTACCTGGAGGGGCGGAGGCTACCTGAAACGAAATCAGTGCCGTCGCACACAAGTCCTGAAGACTATAATGACAAGAAGAAATGTCGCCCTCGCAACGAATCGAGCGCCCTCGCGCTAACGTCAAAAGCGCCCTTGCGCGATTGAAAATGCGGCTACGCGCGAAAGCGCCCTCGCGCGAAAGACACCGTCGTGTCACAAGAATAGATGAACTTACTATTTCAGCTACTTGTGATGCTGTACCCCACTCTGTGGGGAAGTCATCTGAATCAAGGTAGTTGTTGACGGCGAACCCGTTGTCGTTCTTGAATGAAAAGTCCCTAACTATTCGGAACTTTCCAGGTTCGCCCGCCTTCTCTACCAGTCCTATCGGGGACGTTACGAAATGTCCCCCAAGAATGTCGTGTACGTCTTCTTTCGTATACGGTCCTGACATCCGTCCGACCTCAACCTCGTCTATGCAGTATTGTAAAACGATCTCTGGCCTGTCCCTGGCTGATTTGTGATTATTTGGTGTGTAAGTGCGTGATAGTGGCGGTATGTCGCCGATCAGGAAACCGTGACGAAGATTATAGGGTAATGTAGGGTAACGATCTGTGAGGTTGTGACTAGAGAGAGTGGATTCGAAAGCGTCTGCGTTGTAGGGCGTAATGATCCGACTAAAAACATCAGCATGATTTTGCCGCCGCGTGGTGTGACTTGTTTCCACATAATGAGCAGACATGGAGGACGTCGGAGTTGTGTCTTGGGGTAAGACATCTGCCGAGGTTGAAGGAGATACATACGACGGCATTGTTGGACTTGAGTACGATTTTTCCGTCGTTCCATGCGCATATAGTCGGCGATCCCTTGATAGTCTGGGTGTGCGTGCAGTTGTAGGACTTATGTCCGTTCCGACCACATATGATGCAAAGGAGTGAGTCGGACGACGTATACTCTCCTTTGCCCCGCCGAAAGGGCTTTCCGTCCGAAGGACCACTGGCTGACGAAGGTTGTGTGTCGTTCTTGCGCTGCGGGTAAGGCTGGTACCTGCCTCCTGATCCCGAAGAGGATGAGGCTGCTTGCTCCTGGCGAGCTAACTTCGTGTCGATTCTGACTTCGTTCCAACGTTGTTTGTATGCGGTCTCGTCTAACAAGGTGTGTGAGTTGAAGTACTTGCGACGGATCTCGATGTCGAAGGCGAGTATGATATCGAAGTGGTCGTTGAAGTCATCTCGCTCCGTTAGAAAATCGCGATGCTCGCGGAACTCTTGCACAATGGTTTTGTCGGCTACCTTGGTGAGCAACTTCAAGAAGTTTTTATAAGCTTCATTGAATTGTCCAGGTAACAGGCTTGTTTCGATAGGGAAGCCTGACGATGTGTCCATAATCGACCTTTTGGGATCGTCCATCACCAATCCCTTCTTCATCTTCACGCACGAAGGATCGGTATGAATTCTCCTAATGGCTGCGGTCGTGAGCAAGGTGAGGGGAATGTGCACTTTGGATCTAGCAAGATCGATGAGAGGGCGCGGGATTTCGTACGCTGAAGATGTGATTGAGGTGCGGATCGTATTCTCCGCCGTGAAGACGGGCGCGTCTGCAAGGTCACCTTTGGACGAAGGCTCTGTAAGAGATGCGGTAGAAACTGCTAAACCCTTCTTCACCAACGCCGTCATATAGTCTTTTGTGGTAGGTGTTAAACCACCCAAGACGGAGGCGATTTTTAAGAGCCTATCATTGTCTAATGACTCTTCCCGACGCGTTGTACGCGTGTAGGGAGGTACCAAAGGTGGTACCTCAAGCATATCTTCGTCGTCAGAGACGTCCTCGAGATACCCCGAGTCCATCCTTGCACGAGCCTTCCACTCGTTGCGACGCGATCGAACAGCGTTCTCTCCGATAACTTTGTCACGGTTCTCTTGATCCGCGCTTGGTAAGGATCTTCTACCAATCGTACCGGTCATTAGATCGATTTCGCTGCGTGTCAGCGTCCTCCCAGTGCCCTGATCAAAACCGCTTGTATCTTTCCCTGAAGCCCCGCGAGGAGGCTCAGAGTTCACGGTATTACTCGTAGTCATGTTGGATAAATAGAATAACTACGAAAAGTGAGTATATGCGCGTGAATTCTCAATTGACTTTGATAATCGAGTGAAGCGGAGAGATCAGAGAACAAAAGGCGCGTAGATAAGACGCGCCACAATATGGGCTCTCACTCGATTAGTAAGCAATTGTTTGAGTTCGTTATTCGCATGGCTCGTGCGTACTCAAACGGCACACATCTTATTGCTACACCCCGCGTTTCTGGCACATACAACAATTGGCTCTAACACACCGCTGGGTCCATGAAACGGAAATGATCGATGGAGCCACTGAATACAGCTGGAGACTTTGGCAATGGCTGTGAACAGAGGAGCACCATGGCATGCCAGTGGTCTGAACACAGCAGCAGCTACTGGTCGATAGGTTATAACTGGTGGTGGAGAGTCTGGTCGTGTGGAACTCAAAGCATGCAAAGTCGAGACGGGAATTACGACAACATTTGAAAGCCACTCCAGGCCGATCACCTGCGTTGATATCGCACTGGACAGCACACTACTGGTGAGCAGGTCATGGGATGTTACAGCACGAATCTGGAGCTTGAAAACCGGAAAACTCGTGGCCGGCCCCTTCAGGAATGTTGATTGGGTGGGCGCCGTTCTATTGTCGACGGACTCGAAGAAGCTTGCAGTCAAGTCATGGACGGGGAGGTGGCTCGAGATTTGTGACGTCAAAACAGAGACATCAACTGTCAGAATAGAAGAATATGGTGGGCCCACAAGCACGTCCGCCCCTGTATTCTGGACAAACAAAAACAAAATATTCTGACTACATTAATAAACTCAGACGTCACAAGTATGTGAGTGAGTTCGACGCTTTAACACTTAAGACTGTCGGAGCGCCTTTCGCAGGGCACACCGAGGCTGGCACTTTCTGTTGACGGTGCTCTCCTCGCCAGTGCTTCAAGCCACGACAATATCATCAAGCTCTGTGCTTTTGAGTTCCGCCAGCTCCTCGCATCTTTTGATGTCCAAAAAAAACCTGCATACCCCTATCACCCAATTCGCATCACGACATCGTCCAAAGGTGATCATAAGATCTATATATGCAACACCACACCCGACATCCTTGCTAGGCTGAAGCCTGTGTCGCATACACAGCACGGCCTCACCAAAGTACGCGTTCATCGGCATCCACACGTATTCTCGGTAATAATGTTCTCGCGAAGCCTAATCCAACCTTTGAGCGTTTACTCGAAGTATGTCACATATTTTCTCTATTGTGCTAACTCACATGAATCATTGCAGTCTGATGCTACTCGTCGTCGCCGCAACCCAGCGACATCATCTGCTATATCTTTCACCCATAGGTTACAAAAATCTCTGCCTGCAACAGAGTCGTAGCAAACTTTCCTTTACCGTATGTTTAGAATCCTTCGATTATTTTCCCCCATGAATGCAGCCCCTCTCGAACAGCATGGACAGCATTAGATGTATGTCTTTTCATCTTGATTCTTCCATAGTTTTTACTCGGTGATCGCCCTGCAGTTCCCTGCTACATCACTCCTACCGCCCACACGTTCTCTATCACAAAACACAACTCATCCTGATAATGTTAGTCTTCGCTTGAATAAACTCGCAACCCATGACTGAGTACTTATCCAGTGAAAACGTCTTTAAGCCCCGCACTTCGAACGGAGTCACGCAGTTTCTGCAACATCTTTCCTCTCGTATTTCAAGACCCAACCACGGGCCACCAGTCTTAGCAGTTGCGGCGGGGCGGAAGGTCACTGTAACGTGATTTTGCTTACATCTTGCGGCCTTTTTTCTGATTTGTACCCTACAGTGGCTTTCTGCTGCCAATTTTCCAGAATACAGGAAAGTCGACGACACCCGACATCTATCTCAGCAACCTGGAGTGCCACAGGACACCGAGTCGTCCGGCATTGATTCGCTTCCAGACGTGCATGGGTACAAGGCTGCTATTCATGCTGGTCTCATGGCAGGCTGAGGATACTTCCTTGATGGCGCTTGGAGCGCGTTGATATACCCCGGCAAGATCGAACGACGACTAGAAACCATGCTACGCCTCAGTGTGGCAGTTAGCTCAGCATGCAGCTATCTTCGTTGGTTCCCCCCCTCAATTTTTAATTTCAAACTTCTACACCAATATGTACCAATTCTGCTTGTAGAGTGGTCATGTAACTTATGATGCATTCATTATTTTAGGTTTAGATGTTGTCGCTCTCCGGATGTGTCCCTTGTCCAGTTAATCTTGTGAACATGAGGTGCAATTCGATTATCATGTAAGTGAAGTTATCTTTGGACAGCCGGACTACTTTTCGTTAACTGACCACGACCACATCCTCCGTCGGTCAATCTTCGTTGATGATACATGGGTGTACCAGTGATTGCTCTTGCAAGGTCAACCCAAGCAGTGATCGACTGAATTCAAAGTTGGTCATTATTCAGTCAAGTGTCCGCGCACATCGCACTCGAGGATCGAGGCATGTTTTAGCAGAATACTTTGTGCATATACTCCCCCGCCAGCACAATCTTGCCCTAAAGTGCCTTAAATAGGACTATCCACAAAACGTCACTCTGCTGCGGGAATGCCCAGTCCAAACTTCTGACCGTTTAATATCAATTTTTCACTGTCCTCTTTGCCGCAGTTAACCTGCATAGCAAATTTTTGAATGTCCTACCAAGTGTCCACGAGGCTATATGCAATGACATTTGCAAGAACCGTTAAATGGTCCCCAAATTTGCAGCAGCGTAATTTTCCTGGCCAAGAGCATCGGGAGCATATGGGGATGCTGCTTCGCTAAACGGTCATCAAGATTCTGACTTGCCACTCAAGATAAGACGAGTCGTACCTAGAATTTGTCTGCACGTGTACCTGGTGGCCCGTGGGTCTAGGATGCCACACATCCGTCAAATTGTTCCCCAATTTGATTTTCAAAGTCGGGTAAATCGGATCTCCAGCATAACGAAGGCACAGAATTGACTGCTTCTATCGATGTGGCGTCCTTGACATCTTGAAAATGAGTCCGCAACCTCAAAACGAATTGCGCAAGGCTCGTGACAGATTGGAGGTCGGTAAAATCAAACACCCCCATCAATGGATCTAAGTGGGCATCTTCTGCTAAAGCGAGGTGCGCTGTAGGCTTCAGGAAGGAGTCAACATGTTAAAAAAATGTATCAATTTCGCACTTACCATGCGGCCTTCCTCCGACTGATTGGACTCAAGCCACCCGAAGATAGCTGTGGCAGTCGTACCTGTTTTGGAACAGATCAGGCCGACCACAGGCTGATGGATCCCCCACACGCGTCTCTGGTAAAGAGCACTGCAAACTAGCGGGACGATGTTATGGAGGTCGGCGACTAGTAAGACTGGTACCACAGCGCAAATACGTTTGCCTCGACTACGAAGCATGTGCGCTTGCTTGGGCAGGTTGAGTGAGTCGACCAAACCATCGCATGTGTCAGAGTCTGCGGAATAAACCGATTCATCCTGGTCTTCCAAGGGCACTGGCAGGTCGAGTGAGGTGACCCAATCAAGGGATGTGCCGGAAAACGTCGATTCATCCTGGTCTTCCTCATTTCGCGTGTTGGTACTAGATCTGTCTGAATGGGATGTGGAAAATATGACATGTGCAGCAAGAAGACTCGCACGTCCGTCAATGAGATTCGACGACTGAGTCGCTACGTTCTGAGCCCGTGGCTTGGTGGGCTGTTCATCTTGGCTGTAGAATTATTCGGACCTTGGTTCGCTGCGTGACGAGCATTCCACTTACAGAATATGAACATCTGGCGATAGCCTCATTGCCAATGCTTGTAGAAGCATAAACCAAATGGAAATTGTAGGTCCGTTGCCACCACCGTATTTTGACATTGATTCGGATGTTGATTGAATGAGGTACCGAAAATCATTTGCGGTGTATGATCTCGGTGCAGGCGCTTCATGGGAAGCGATGGGCTCTGAGAACGTCGAGGAAGACACACTGGCAAGATTATGTTCGTTACTTGGCTTGTCGACAGAGTGGAATGGCGACAGCAAGGAAGTAATACCGCGCACTAGTTCTAGAGTCCAGACTCCGAACATCAATTTAAAAGGGGTCATTATTCGGTCACGTGCATTCTGGTCTTACATAAAGCTGCCAAACTCAGCACTCTACTTGTTTGTCTCTAACTATCCTTCGGTGTAGGACAAATCTGAGTCACCAACTACGTTTCTTCCTCACTGGCAGACTCTAGCAGACTCTAGCTACGTCCCCGGATTTAACTGTGCAAAATTATGTCTGCGTAGTTTTGTAATGAGGCTGGCCGACATGAGCAGCTCACAAGTTTTGCCGGTCACACTGGTTGATGGCGTTGTGATACAAGCGAAAACAGAGCTAATGGCATCCACACTGGATATTCCACCAGCGTGCTGCTCTGCCCTAGTCGTTCGTCAGATTTGGCGGCAGCGGCTGAGAGCAGATCTCAGGTAACGGTCGTTCCTTGCACTGCCCAACTTCCGCACTCCTCCAAGCACATGTCCGTCAGCCATCTATCACGATGCCTCAAGGTATTCAACACTTTACCGAAGAAATTCTACGAGCAACTATGCTTGCCTATAGACGGAAATGGGTAGAGCATATGAGCTAGAATTTTGTCCTGCTGGGCGGTTCACAATTTCAACCATCAACCCACCTCACTGATTGGTAGTACTTTGCAGCGATATTATAGAGTCAGGAATTTCATTGACCTTCTGGAGTCACACCCAAACTTCACTATGCTGATTCTCAGTTATATGCAGTGCATTCCCGACCATCAGGCCTGCGTCATTTAGAAGAGCGGCTCTGCGGTTGTCGTCGCTTGTCGCGTTCTTATCCATGAACGTGTCTTACTGATATGTCTTGATGGCACCTTGATTCAGACTCCATCAATGGTGTCGTCTGTAATTGTGTGATAAGAGCTTCTGGATCGAATGCTAAAATTACTCTTGAACAAGCTGCCAGACGCCAGGGCTTAGTGCGGTTCGCAAGGTTTTTAATGCCGTCGGTCGGGCCTTACAGATGCGTCCGTTTCTTTGACTTCGCCGAGCCACCCCTTTCTGACTATTAGGCGCAGCTATGTTTGTTCTTCCATATTCGAGGCCGTGTCCTCGGAGCGCTGGATGTCTAAGACACATAGTGCCCTATACAGCTTGACCTCATATGGACGGTTCTATACACCGGAAGGTGGGAAATGGGGAGCGTCTAATGGACACTGAAGTTCCACAGAGAAACTTTGGCTATGGCTGTGTGCCGACAAACAAGGAGAGATATTATTGATTATCAATACGCAGCCGTCCTCACATCCAATAATCAAACGCTTTTCCTCCCCAAGCCAACTCCTTGGTAACATGAAAATCTCGTCTCAACTTCTGATACTTATTAACTGACGATGAGCTTCAGCAGATAAATTGACCCCCTACCCTCAAAATCACCATCCACGTTAGGCCTATCGCGCACTAGGAAGCTCGGCGCTATTCCCTCAAACGCACCCACATAATTCGAAAGACGTCCTTAGTTGCTTGCCATGGCTTCAACATCGATACTGCCCACTGCTGCAGTAAACGATATAGTTCTGAATCCGATAATGAAGCTGAATGGGCATGACAAGTATATTCGGTCCATATCCTATTTTCCGGACGGTCGGCGAATGATTAGCGGCTCTTGGGACAAGTCTGCTTTGCAGTGGGATTTGCAGACAGGTAAGGAAATCCAGGAAGCACGCAACATTTGCGAACGGGGAATATGGACGGTAGCGGTATCCAGGGACGGACGATGGGCTATCACAGGGGGCGGCGGCCTCGGTCATGGGGAGCTCAAAGTCATTGAGGTAGAGACGGGAATTGTCAAACAATTTGAAGGTCATTCGCGAGGGATCAGCTCCATAGATATCTCCGCGGACAGTAATTTCCTGGCGAGCGGATCATGGGATCGCACAACCCGGATATGGAACTTAGGCACTGGCGAACTCGTAGCTGGTCCATTCGAGAGTATTGATTGGGTGGGCGCGGTTCGTTTTTCACCAGACTCAAAGAAGCTCGCAGTGAAGTCAGAGGCAGGGAAGTGCCTCGAGGTGTGGGATGTCCACACAGAGGCTTTGGACGTTAGAGTTGGGAAATTTGGCGAAACACCTTTCACATCTGCGCCAATATTTTGGACAAACAGAAACAAAACCATCGTATCCGCATTCACCTTCACGTTGGACGATGCGACAACAATCTATGAGTTCGACTCTTTGACACTGGAGACTGTCGGAGCCCCATTCGATGCGCATACCAAAACTGTTCGTGGTTTAGCACTTTCACTTGATAATGCTCTCCTCGCCAGTGCTGCGGAAGATAACACCATCAAGGTCTGGGCCTTCGAGTCCCGTCAGCTCCTTGCATCCTTCAACGCTCGGACTCCTGAAACCCTCATCCTTTCACCCGACTCCAGCCAAATAGCGTACACGACAGGTCAAAAAATCTTAATATGTAACACTCCACTCGACATCCTGGCCACCACCGTACATGCGCTTGAAGCCCGGAGCGCTGTACGCATTCGCCACATATATTATAATATGTGCACTAACATCTCCATACAGGCCAGTGCAGATAAAAATTTAAGGCTTGACCGCCTTCTGAATGTTCGCATTTCATTTTTTTTTTTCATTTACACAACTCAATACATCACCATCATTACAGTCTCACGTAACCCGTCCTCCTCCTACAGTCCGCCGCTACCAAGCGACATCGCCGGTCATATCGTTCGCCCACGCGCCGCACAGACCTCTGCCTGGATTACACTCAGAGCAGTCCGGTGTACTACGTCACCTCTGTAAAATCCTTCGCTTCTCTTCTCGCGCGATCACCGATCCTCCTGTTTGGAAAGATCAGACTCAGGATCCACTAGATGTATGTCTCTCTATCTTGAATCATTTACTGTTAGCTGGATGATCTCCACGCCAGTTCTCCGCTATGTCTCCCCTACCTTCCAACCATGTTCCCTTGGGGCAGGCAATAACTCACTTTGATGGTGTTAGTCTTCGCTTTTGATAAACACGCGATGCATTGTTGACTACGCGTCCAGGTCGAAGCGATTTCTAATCACTCTGCGTGTGATAGCTCACAGGACCCCACACAACACTCCCGCTTCGACCGCCTCCTCAAACGTGACCCATTTTTCAGGCAATCGCAGAAAGTACATCCTAAGGAGGAAAGTTTACGCCGTTCAAACGGAGCCATGCAGTTCCTGCAGCAACACTTTTCCTTTCATAAGTCAACACCCGTCCACAGATCACCAGTTGTTGAAGTCGCAGCTGGACGAAAGTTCACTGTAATGTGGATCTTCTTACCTTTGTTTCCTTATTTGCTGATCGGTGCTCACAGCGACTTGCTGTTGTGAAAGCCCCGGAATACATCAAAGTTGACGACACTCGATATCCATTGAGACAGCAGCTTGCCGCGTCGCATGACATGACA
Source organism: Suillus luteus UH-Slu-Lm8-n1 (assembly GCA_000827255.1). Classification (NCBI taxonomy): domain Eukaryota; kingdom Fungi; phylum Basidiomycota; class Agaricomycetes; order Boletales; family Suillaceae; genus Suillus; species Suillus luteus. The sequence continues at coordinate 12,252 of KN835405.1, forward strand.
CAAGGCCATACATTGTCCGATTCTTCTGACGTTGACTCGCTCCCGGACGTGCATTGGTGCAAGGCATTATTTTGCTACTCCTCGTGTTGGTCTCATGGCAGACTGAGGATGCCTCCACGATGGCGCTTGGAGAATGTAGACCAACCTCACCCGAATGGCACGACGAGAATCGGTCACAGTGAAGCGCACTGTCACAGCTAGTCTAATCGTGTTCGTTGAGTGTCCTTTTGAATTCGGGAGACGAACATTGTCTTTGTAGAATCTAGGTCTCAGCCTCCTTGTGTTCATCGTGGGTACGCATGTGTCGACGAAGATGTGCCATGCGGCTTATAGAATTGTAGCAGACAGGGCAGTTAACAGGTGTCTGCATAGAATGCGTCATAAGTACAAGATGCGTGATGTGAGGTAGACTAGAAATGTACTGTATTATGTCTTGCAGCAGGCATCTTGTGATAGCGCCAGATCCTCAGGTGGGCGTAGCTATTTTGACGCGGCGTGACGCGCATGTAATGCGGCACTAACGAACATTGCGGCGCGGCCACTGACGCGCCAGTTCAAGCGTGCCTATGAATCTACATTCGAATCCCAGATCAAGTTGTATGGGTATACATATGGCCATCCCTTCGTTACCTTATTCATCATAGGGACACCTACCAGCTACACCACCCAATGACTATTTCGTTTCGGCATGGTCACCGGGCCTTGACGCAGACGCAGCACAGGTCAACATAGAGGTTGACATTAGTATTGAAGCTGTACAGATAATGGAGAGAACTTGCCGAGTGTTGGGAGTCTGAGGCTTGGTATAGCATGGCTGGGGCTTGAGATAGTAGTACAGAGGCTCCATGAGACTTGGCAAAGTGAGGTCATCGAAGGCTTGACCGGGACCGTACAGTGAGATGATACTTAAGTCTGAAAACCAACATTTGATCAATGGTTAGAAACACCGATGTAACGTGAAACTACATGCCCGGGTAGTATGAGCGCGGAAGACAACCAAGTACTCCAGATATCTGGGCATTCATATATTGATCATATACGAGGGTGGGATATGTTTGGAATGCATTGCGAGCGGAGTCAAATTAGGATTTGTGACAGTGCCGCGTCAATAACGCTGCATCACAGGACCACACTTGACCCCACTGTTGCCACCCAACTTGATCTGATATTTCCTTTTTAAAAAGCAGTGCGTTCATACATCCTTTATCATTACACGCAAAGGTCGACGTCGTTTCTCCGTCCATTAAGATGGTGTTCAAAATAGCCGGCTGGGTGTTCAGCTTCGAGCAAGTGCGCACATGGTTAGAAAAGCAAGGACAACAACACCAGCACTTGCCGGACGAGTTCCTTGCTACTGATCTCAATTACTGGTTCAAAGAGAGAGACATCGATTATCTGTGGGCCGTCGGCACCGACTATCCTCGAGGGAGCTTGCAACCAGTCATTGTATTGATTCGAAGACGCAGAGAAGATCCCAAGTCGACGGTGGTCCGTTTCTATCGTGTCAGGGAGCTGTATGTGGACCGTGAAGTGAAAAAGCAGGTGTTGGAAGAGAGTGGGTTGAAAGATGAGGCGGCCTTGGGTCACTGTGGCGGACCCGTTTTTTCGATGCTGACGTTGTCGGTAAACGATTCAGACATCGATGTGGGCTCAGGTAAATTGCCGCATCGCGAACTCATCACTGCCGCACCAGTACCAAATGACACCCGCAATTTGCAGCTCCTGCCCCACGCATGGAACGACCTCCTTTCTCGAGAACTTCATTGCATTATGTCCATATTGCCTGTCATTGTGTCTTAGTGGATTATTAAGCTGATATGACGCCGACAAGCATGGTGGGGCATACGTGATTTGTTCTGCAAAATGCAGCCTCCAAGGGCGATACATAGTGGGCTTGTTTTTGTTTAATCAACACAAGGTGCTGTACCGGAGTGCCACTGGCAGGGGCTTTTGCTTCCGTTGAACCATCTATGGGTTGTTTGTGATTGTGTAGTAAGACCAACACGAACAAAATTAGTCCTTGTTCACGAATTGAATATTGAACAACCGTGCTTCAAAGCGGACGAGTCCAGCCTTTAAGTCATCCTGACTCGCAAGGTTTCGCAATGCCCGGAGAGCCAGCGCGGTCGACTCTTATAGATGTGTAGGTTTCTGTCCTTTGGTTCACTATGCCGCTTTTTTCTTGACTGTTGTTCTATGCAGAACGAGCCAGCAACTACATTCCTTCCTCTCTGGCAGACTCGAGGGCTCGTCTCCAGATCAACTGTGCGACATCATATCTGCACGTTCCTCGTCACTTCGAAATGTCGCTAATCCATATGGAAAGCCCACACCGGCATCACGAAAGGCAGTCGAGGCCGGCTCAGTCACGCTCGCGGATGGTGTTTTGCTGCAAGTCGACGAAGTCGAGAGGGAATTCACGCTTGCAATCAGTGCTCGGTTCGGGATTGACGAAATCCAGGCGTTTGTTCTCCTTCGATCCTTCCTATACAATGAAGGTCTCTCAAGCAATGGAGGCTCGACTGATAAAGGCGTTGTGGACGAGCTTATCGCAGCCATCACGCCATTTTACTATTCTGAACGCCTCTTTGTGTTACGCGCCCTCATTCCACTGTTTCGTGCCCATGAGAATACTGGCGACTCAATACATACCGTTGCTACGAAGTGTCTTCCCAAAATTCTACAAGACGGACATCAGTTCGCACTCGACCTCATAACAGAATACCTCCACAAAACAGAAATGGACATCCCAGACGTTCTGCATGCCGATGCGCGCATCGCCTCTCGTTGGGCTAAACAGAACATGAAGGAACAACTCGTGATGCTAGAGGTCCTCTTTTGGACAGTCTGGGGGTATGTGCCTTGCGACGGACCTTTGGTTGTTCGAATATTTGAAGCTGCTTACAACACGAACCTTGGATCCTCGCAGAAAAACTCGACGCTTTTGTTAGATGATGAAGGCAATCAGCTACAGCACGACTGTGCAGCGTTATGGATACTTGTCACTGTAGAGGTCCTTGAGCTGGAGAGAGTGGCGGAGGATGGAGGAATAGAGATGTCGGCAACTCCTTCCGACAAAGCGTTTTATCCCTCTTCACCAGAATCGCTCAGACGGATTCATGAGATCGTGGCATCTAATTTGTCTAGCCAGCACGCGTGCACACACCTAGCATGGGCTTTCGTTCTGTCGCGGTTGACCTCAAAAGCTGGTCAATTGAAAGAAATTCCAGACTCATATCGCGGGTTTTTGGACTCCCTGCATCCACATCACAATCGTTCAAAGGAAAGGGAGCCGTCGCATGTACTTATGGCACGGGCAGCTTTCAGTCCAGAAGCCGGCCTTTTCCAACTCTTGTTGACTCTCCTCACAACCTCCCCGTTATTTGTTACCTCCGTTGCTTGGAAGACAGGGTCGACTGTAACTGACCCAAATGCTATCGCGTTCCGTTCTGTGCTCAAAGGTGACAACATTCCTCTGCGTATAACAGAACACTCAAGATCATTCTTCCTTAGGCTTTGTCATTGCAATGGTTGAACTGGTCCCTGTTGAGCTCATTCCCGACTTCGACTCTTTGGTTGAAGTGTGGATTGCGCTGTTTGGGCGCAGCGAGCGCCAATCTATAGCAGGGATATGCAGACAATTCTGGCAATCAGATTGGCGCCAGGGTCTTGCACGTCGCGCCATATTTGATGTTGCGCGAACACGCTTCCCAATTCACTTCCGACCACTTGTCCGCCTTCTCCGAGCAATGACTGCGTCCGGATTCACTGATACAGATCCACTATCCACTGCGGCATCATCCAGCCAACCTCCTGCTGATGAAAGTGACGATGGTGACCGTGAGATTTGTAGTCGCCATGTATTTTACTACATGGATAAGTTGCCTACTTTCTCGCTGGTCATTCCCCTGGCATCTTGCACCGGCCCTAATGCTGTCTATGAAAAAACACAAGCTGCTGGTCCCTCCCTTGCATACACAAACCTACGCGCTATTCGTCTTCCTGGGGGTTCGGTGATGCCTGCGCGCTCGAAGGGTCGGCTGTTGAGTGGGGATGGTGGGGATCATATTGCAGTGTGTTGGCAACATGAGCACAGCGGATGGAAGGTGGTTTTGGACGTACTTACTGAGTACGTGACTCGGCGGAGGATATACACGGGCACCGTGGACTTATACCAGGACGTCGCATTCGGCCGGACGGGCCCTGGATCTATTCCTTTGACGCTAAGGCTTGAAGACGTCGGGATGGAGATTGATGAGGGGGGCGACCAAGCACTCGCGACCGATGCTCTTGACCTCATTCGCAGTGTCATCCAAGACAACGAGGCGTTGGCAGAAGAACTACTGGAGTCTCTCGAGAGCGGTAGCGACCCTAACAACTCTTCGGACAATCAGCCACCTGATCTTGTCCACCTCACAACGATGATTCTGGAGGAAGCACTCAGTCGCTCACAAGCTCGAAGTTTCTCGCGAACCCAGCTGATCACATCCGCGATGAGCGTTCTGTCAGCATTGTTGTCCCTGCCAAAATACTCTCTGCGCGTATGGCTCTATATCCGTTCAACCAGCGTGCTGTTTGGCCCTGGTCGTACGTCAGGTTTCGCGGCAGTCGCTCTTGCAGCAGAGCGGACATCTGGTCATTATACAATGACTCTCGCATTGCTCAATCTCGTCCAGCAACTCCTTCATGAAGCGTTTGCATCCGTGCTCACAATTCCACCCGATAATCAACGCCTTAAACAGGTCAAAGAGGAAGTTCTTCTCCGAGCAGCCGCGTTCGTCCATGGGGAGATATGGGTAGAGCACCTAAGCTGGAAGTATGCCCAGCTCGGTGATAGGTTTGAGATTGGACGACGAGTGTCTTCGTTTTATGGCTATGTTCTCGAGCAATCTCCTCCTGCTTTGGCCGATCGTCCCTTCCCTGCCCTGAGCCAAGCTGTCGCTGACGCTCTTCTGCATAAAGCTACAACGTCGACTATCAACCCGCTTGTATCATCGATAGCAGTTGCCCCCCATATCCTCGGCACCCTCTACGCTTCGCGACGCTATGGCGATGCCAGACGTCTCATATACCTCCTGGAGTCGCACCTTAGTCTCACTAGGCTAATTCTCAGCTATAAGCAGTCCATTCCCGAATCCTCGAAACCGTGTCTTCTCGAGCAAGCTCTGTGCGCGCGGGTAGCGGGAGGCGCTGGGTTCACAGATTCTACGAGATCCAGAATAGACCCCGTCGACGTCCTGGCGAATTATGTCAAAGGGCGGGATATTGGGACAACTGTCCCACTGGAGTCGATAAGAGTTCTTTATGCTCTCTGCGCATCCTTGTCTGTGACCCAGCCCTCGCCTGCGACAATCATCGGTCACCTCTCGAATCCAGAGGCTACTGTCGCATCATTCGTGCGAATTGTACAGCACCCATACGAGGATCTCGCCCTGCGCAATGCCGTTTGGAACTTCATAGCCCTTGCCGTTGACAAGGAACCAGCATTAGCCAACCTCTTCGTCACAGGACAGTTCCGGGTTCCGAATAACAAAAGCAAGAGCAAGGAGAACACCAAGTCCCAAGGAGTGGATGATTCGAAGAAACACATGAGCGCACTTGAAGTTGCTAACGAAACCCTTAGTCGATGGAAAGACTTGTGGGAAGCCAATCCTCAACTCTTAGCATCGGTTTTTCGCTTCATCAATATCGTGTGGCAACACGGGCTTGAACACAAAAATCTCATTGACGCCACTCGTGGTAATGATGAATTCTGGACCAATGTGGTTGCTGTTGTCAAAGAGGAGCTCGGTCCCGACCCTGACTATGAGACAGAGACATTCATCATATTGGACGACGAGCGCCGATCAAGTCTCCATGAAGCAGTGTCTGTTCAGTCATATCGCAGAATGGTGAAGTCATACGCTGTGCGTGTCATTGGACAGGACATTTTCCTTCAGCCGCAGTCCGGACCCTCTGAGCCCGCGAAGAAGCCTTTGAGTTATAGCAAACTAGCTCCATCATTCAAGTCCGAAGATCAACTCAACGAATTGATATTGGAAGCAGAGAGCACTTCATATGACCCCAGTCTTTCCGACAAACTCGCCGCACAGCTTCAGCAAGACTTCCCGGGTCTCTCCCTGACTCATCTACAATCGCAGGATCTCAGTGACGAGCGGGAGTTTGGCGACGACTTCACTTTCTCCATAGCACTTCTGCGCAGTCGTCTGCAACAGTGCATGTCAGGTGATGATAGGGCAAATGCAGTGGAAGAAGTGGAAAGGAGAATCGCGTCCTTGAATCTCAATCTCTCCCTCACCCACGCTCAGATGGCTTTGACGGAGTCGTGGCAGTTCCTTTTGCACCAAATATTGCCATTTGTGCGGCCAGTGCCAGAGATCCGGTCAAACCTCCTATCACTCTCCGCCACGATATCCGGAGACCTGGCTTTGGAGAAAAGGTCGGGAGACATGATGGCGAAACTCCATGGCACGCGACTCAACTTGTTGTTATCAATCCTTGAAGTGGTCTGGTTCTCTGATTCGGATACCGACAAGCACATCATGTCCTTCATGAACCTCGTGGACAACATACACAAAGTCCTGTTGAATGAGGCGCAACCTCCATCTCAATCATTCCTGGGACAATTATCCGTGCCCTTCCATCAAATCCTGCTCCAGGTCATCTACTTTTGTGTTCGCCAGTGTCGGAATCTTGCCAGGCGACCTAAAGTCCTCACCGCCAGTAGGCGCCTTGCCGTTTCTGGCTTGGTAGACGCAACGCTTCCCTTGGTAATTGATGCTCTCCGCCTTACCTTCGACTCTGCCCGCACACGACTTGATCTCGATCTCGATCGGGATATGGAGCTACTGGTTGCAGTCTTCGAGCAATGCACGCGTCCTGATATCAACGTATCATCTGTAACATGGTTGACTCGATGCCAAGAGACGGATGTCATCAAATCCAGCTTGGAGTTACTCACTCGGACAGACGTGATCGGTCTCACAGATCTACCTCTGCTTCGCACACGCAGGCAACCTTTGTACGCGCCCCACATCCTCCTATTCCACATGGCTGTAGTAAGCATACCATCCGGCGCTGAAAGATTCGCTAGTGAAGGCATCATTTCGGCATACAGTAACAACGGGATTAGCCTTGCGGCAAGCTCGGGGCAGATCGACGTTGTGTTGCCTGAGCTTCCTGGAGAGAGGAGCCCAGCACACAAGACATACTGCTCGATGATGGCCATAGTTTCTGCCGTCGTCTCTGCTCTCAGGCGGCAACACCATTTCTTTGACGCAGAGGCCTGCGGATTCGTACAGCTGTATGGCAAGCAGATTATCCGGGCGCTGAGCTGGAGTGTCGGTGATCCCATTACACTGCCATTATTGGAGGAGATGGAACAGGTCGTTGGCCTCTTCTACGCGCTTGCGGAGAGTGCTCCTCCTACTGCCTCCCCAAACCCAGCAGTTGTGAAGGTCCTGCGTGTGTTTACAACCCACGCCCTCATGCTCCTTCAGCAACTCAACTACGCGTTGACGCACCCTAATCACATCGCTAGTCTCTTGGAACCAGTTACTGCGGATGAGCGTGCATTGCTGGAAAAGGAGCCTACCGCCGCGTCCTCCCTGTTATCAGTGGATATGGCCGACCTGCAGAAGCATCCGTTGACTGCGCGTCTCGTTCATCAGTTATTCAGGCTGTCGAGCTCCGTGGTGTCTACGCTGATCAGCATCAGCCGAGCGTATGACGTGCTTCTTGGTGAACAAGAAGAGTGGCCTGTTCAAGAAGCAGTGATCGTTCCTGTAAGTGACTTCGCATTCCGAGGCAGAACTTTGTTTACCGTTTTCCTGTAGCATTCCAAGGTGGTACCTGGGGAACCAGCGTCATTGGGGACCTTACTTGAACTCGCGAATTGCACTCTTGATGTCCTACGACACCTCGTTGATCGCCCAGCAGGGCAGGCTATCGCTCCCCCTGCATCCCTCAAAGACACGCCACTTGATGTACTGGAAGGCATGCTGACAGCCCGAAAGACACTGGAAGCGTTGCTCGTGTATGCAGCAACACAGCTTGCGATGTGGCTCTCGAAGCCAGAATTTGATGCTAGCGAAATGGACTCAGAGGATCATGTTCCACAGACCATTGATATGCGAGAAGGTTCAAAAAGACCACCTAGGGCGCTCACAGACAGAATTAGAAGGGGAATGCCGGGAGAGATGGCGACGGATCTGGAGAAGTTGTTGAAGCAAGCGAAGCCTATTCTCCGAAAGAGTGTCGATGACAAACGAGATGTAAAGGGGGACCTCACGCAGGTGTTGCTTAGGTTCATGAGTGAGTGGGTGATGACTACGCCGTCATAGCTTGGTTCGGAACTATGTAGATGTATCAAAAGTAATATTATGTTCAATCTGTCCTGAAGGTGATTAAAGTGACTACTGCGTTAAAACATCTACGCCAGTCTCAGTGATGAGAATCATATGCTCTGCTTGAGCACTTCGTGCACAATTCTGCTCAAGGCAATCGTTAAGGAAATATTTGGGCTTATAGCAGATCAGTCGCACCTCCGTCGATGCAGTCCAGCCGTCTGGAAAAATCCAGACGCTAGGATTAGAACCTTGGATGAGAGAAGGCTGAAAAAACAGACGTTAGCAATGGGTCGCGACATTGCGCTGGAGAGTTTGCCTCGATGGTAAAGCAGTGTCCAGGAAGCATTACGCCAGGTTCTTCATTTACTGTGAAGAAAATCTCAAAAACATCTTTAACGCAGGAACAAAATGTGGACTTGCAAGTGTGGTATATCCAAGGGGGTCGGTGGAATACGGTCCCTATGCCATGCCCAGCGAAGGCAGGACAGACAGAATAGCGAGTATTTCGGACGACTTCATATATGGCCTTGCCAATGCAATTGAACGGTCTACCAGGCCCGCAAGCGTCAATACCAGCCTCTAGTGCAGTATTTGTCATTCGCACGAGGTCTCGGCCAGGTTCGTCCTGTCATACAAGAAAATCATGAAGAATGTAATTGTTCGGTAGGATGTTTCTTACAACATCTCCGACGAGGAAAGTAGAAGAAGTATCTCCATGATAACCGTTGAGGTAGACTGTTACGTCGATGTTGACTATATCTCCGTCCTCGAGAGGCCGACTGTCATCTCGTTGAGCCTTGACACTCAGCTCATACAAAACGCACTCACTCATCTGGTATGCCATGCGAAACAACATTATTGACGCTAGTGCAACAGGAACGTGGAAATCCCTTGTATAGTAGTGGTGACGGATATGCTTGATGCGCAATTATAAAGTCGTGTATTGCAGCGTCTATTAAATTGGTGGTCACGCCCGGCTACCGACAAATTATCTTGCGTCCGCATCGTGAATGTTAATGAATCTCACCTGCACGAGCGAGCCAGCATACTGGCGCACGTTCTTAGCAAGTGTTGCAGCTGCTCGCATGCGCTTCTCCTCCATGCTACCCAGAGTTATTCTTCCGTCTCCTTCGTACTGTTGTTCATGGTCCGTCTCTGATGACATGGAGGGATCATGCTGCACCGCGTATTGTGGTCGAACAATATGGCTTGGAACTGGACGCTGGGTGATATGGGAGACGCCCCACACGAACGGCTCCTCAGGTAAGATGACATTGTACGTTCCAAAATCCTCGACTTCCCGAGATTCATCAGAGTCGAATGCGGGCGATGTTGTTACATGTCTTTTCAAGTAGTTGCGATAAACAACTGCCGAGATATTGCGTAGACGAGGAGAAAGAAGTGGGGGAAGCAACTTGTTCATGGTTACTAATTTATGAGTGAACTAACTTAAAGTTGGCAGGCCAAGATGGTTAGCGGGCCGGACTTTACCGGATGCTTGTGAGCCCCTAGGCCTACTCGCTTAAATGAATGACCTTGAGTCTAGACAAATGTCTTTACTGGCAAGTAGATTCTATTCATATTATATGTCTTTGACTGTAACAGGCTCAGGAATTTGCAACCCGAGCTTTCCGGTCTAGCGCTCAACTCCCTAGCAAAGTTCTCGCCAGCGGCACTCGAGTCAAGCTGTCGATGGCTCTCAGGCTGCACCCATAGTCACCAGCTGAAAATTCACCTAAAGTGATGGGATGCGAAGGAGATGATCGTGTGGTCATGGTGCTTGTGCCAGTGGAGACCACTGTGGGCCACGGGGTATCATGATGTGCCACTGCCTGGGCAATGAAAACCGAGTTTGACACAATTTGGATGATCTCTTTCTCACAGTTTTTACTGCTCCGGTGCTAAGACGTTAGGTTTCCCACTCCTCTGCCAGTGTATCATGAGGCATGATATCATCTCAATGCCTGTGAACTCAGGTATCCACAGGAGGAACTGCTTGCCCAATTGCTGGGTCTATGCAAGGATTGCATGAAACCGTACACATGGGCGACAAGAACAGCAAGGTTGTGATTACTCACCCCTTGTTTGTATTGGATCGAGTCCTTCGGGATTATATACCCTATCGCAGTTTTTCTGTCGTATTCGCATACCCCGTTAGCCTAATCGGTCAAACTTGAAGTTCAATACTCATCAGCCTTGCCGCAAGAGCCTGAAGATCACGAACATAATTATACGCTGTGTACATAGGTACATAGGCCTACTCTTTCCAGGGGTAGTCAAACTTCGGCTGGTCTTTACGTCTCCACAACTTCTTCCTAGAGAGGTTCCATCAGCAAACCAAAGCAGGATTGTTTAGAAATTTACAAACTTCTTTTTCGTGGGGACGTGCTCTGCAAACACTTCAACGCAATACTTAGCCTTGAACTCACGAATAAAGCGCGGATCCCTATTTTAAAATTGAATAACTGAGGCAAAGCACCCGCGGTGGCACTCACCAAAGCTCGCTCGCTATTCCAAGATCTTTGCAGCATCGCATAAGGGCATTACTTTTGCAACCTTCAGTTGCCGTAGGAATATTGGATGGATCGAAGTATTCTTGTTCACCGCGGGAAACTGCTACCAAACTGCAAGAAAGCAGAGTGAGGAATTGCTGTGCAAGACAAGGAGATACATACCGGCCCTGGCAGACAAGCGCATACTCCCTGCTCACTATTTTAGGTCCAACGTTGGTCTCACTGCGAGGGGCAAGCCCCCATCCTCCTGGTCCAAATGCCTTGTTAAGGACACGACGATACTTGATTTCTGGAAGGTAAATCAAGCCATCTATGATTGAAGTTCAGGGACATAATTCGCAGACCATGCACTCCAAAAGTACCTGGCTTCATCTCTATATCCATGTCATCCACAGGAGCCAACAGAATATTAGCGATATCCTTTGAGAAGGCTTGGGTAGAGAGTCCATGGTAACTCGTTGACCAATCAGTGGACCCAATGTCAACAGCTGCAGTAAAATCACCAGGGAAAGGCGATGACAGAGATGCAGAAGAAGGCACGGCTTCAAGCGGAACACTTCCACTCATGGCTTCAGAAACATCTATCTCTTCTAACGTATCGGATGGATTTTCTGTTGTTCCTGAGTTGCCAGCACCTGCTACGCTCGTACTAGCAGCTGCTTTCACAACTTTGGGCGGGCTGGAGGATGGAGTTGACGTCTTTGGTGTCCATGTCCGTGTAGACGCAGCATACGTCCTCGAGAACAGAATAGGCCGCGTCAAGGAGGGTTGACGAACCGCCTTTATTCCCAGCAAACAAAGTCGATGCGCGTTGTTTGTCAAAGCCGACATTATTTAGCTAAAACCAACTTCTGCGCGGAACTTTTTATGACAGGAGCCAGCGGTGTCGCGGGATTTCAAATTTCAAACCTCGTACAAACAATGCCGACGGCTGCTCGTTGTGGGTAACAGCGAGCACGATAGATGTTACGATGAGCACACCATCCTCGACACTGTCGGCTCGTCCTCATTCTCGTGCACTACATCAACGTCCATCTTCCAGCTTATCCCAGCGCCCACCTTCCAGCGCCTCATTCGCAAGACCAGTTTCTAGCGCATCCTTGCGACCCCAATCACGCGTTTCTCGTCCAAGTTCGCGTATTTCGCGACCGGCCACCAGACAGTCCACGCGACTTGTGCCTTTGTGCCAGAAGCTAATCACACAACTCACTGGACTCACTTCAGAGAACGATGAGGAGGACTTTCGTACTACCTTGGATTTCGTTTCTAGGAACCTAGAGCATGCTACGGCAACGAAAGGAGGCCCGAGCTCTGATATGGCTACCATGGACAAACATTTTCACGGGTACATATAGTCGTCTTATATGAAAGTATTATTCAGCCAATGCATGTTCCTTCAGTTTCCTCGAAAAATTCCGTATACAATCCAATGATACCCTCGCGGAAGCTTTGGAGATATCGTACCGAAAAGTGAAAGATAGCGCGAAGGAACTCACTAACATCGACGGTGACATCAAAGTGGAGTCCCTCGTTATCGCGTGTAAGTGCAATACTGAAAGATGCCTCCACAGCTCGCGCATCTTCCAGACCACCTACAACTGCTTGTGAGATTATATTCATCCTATGCAGTCAAAAGCCAACAACTTGATAGGTACTGCTGTCTGCTGCACCAGCGGCATCTACTCTCAAGCATGCAGATGCATATGTTGAAGCGATTAAAAATCCACCAAATCCACCACGTTCTCTCACCTGGAAGGACATCCTGGCCGAGGAACCCTTTGAGGGACAACACTGGGAGGGTGTTTATGGTTTGCCCTCAGGAAGCACGGTAGAAGGTTGGGAAAAAACGAGCGATGGTAGCACTCCTTCACTTTCACCCTGGGACGATGACTCGGACGATTTGGATGATGATGATTCGTTTCCTTACACTGAAGATGCTCCATCATCTCCTGATCCTATGGAACGAGTTTCATCTTATGGGCAGCCAAATTTGAGCCTTTCATATCAACATCGTAGGGTTGTGGAGGAGCTGCAAGCTCGACAGTACTGGAGAGAAGAATGGCGAACAGATGCCGATTTAACTCGGCCATTTAATCTGGGTGACGCATCAACACTTGGTAGCTTGCTTTTATTTGGGTTTCCATCGCTGATGACTTTAAAGGCCCTTCGTTGAGCCGAGCTCTTGGAGAAAAAACAACTCTTTTGATTGATGGCCCTGAACGCGAGGTCAGATTTTGCGATGTTAGAACAAGTGAAAGTGATTTACCGCTTCTATAGAAATATATCAACGAACATGATGCTGTCCGCGAGGTGCTCATGTGCCTCCAAGGACGCAAAAACCTCATGATCACTAGCAACTCGAGATCCCCGTCACTCATGGTGGGTACCAGCAATGTAGAGATTTATATTCCCCCTCTGACCTTACATAGCGGCCATCACCAAGTGCTCCCCATCTCATTCATTTGACATTAGCATCCCAAACTTCTATCCTCTCGTCCTTCGCGCAACTTGCTAGCACCTTGTCTCACATCAGAAAATTCACCTCGGCAGTTTTTTCCAATGTATCTGCAACCTCAGACCCACCTCTGAGCTCAACGCACCTTCTATCTCACAACACGCGTTCGCGGACTATCGAAGCTTTCGCAGATGCTGTCGATTCTCAATTACAAAAGTTCGACCGCTGGTGCGCCGACAAAGAGGAACGGATATATTGCGCTCACGCTGGCCTTGGCAACCAGCTGGTCGTCAGTCTACTGGGTCTCGAAAAAGACGTCAGGGATGCATTTTCAATTACCTTCGACCTCCTTTTGGCCATCCTGCGGGAACTGATGGGCTATATCATGCAATCGGATAACACGTCCGATGAAGAGGTTTGGTTATTGGCATCCCTGTCTAGTCGCGTGCCGCCAGCGGCTGTCACTGCCCATATACTAGATGCATGTCTGCACTCCGCGGAGGAGCAGTCTTCGCTAGGAGACAAAATCACTGCCGAAGCTCTCACAGAGGTATTCGTCAAGTCTGCACAGCCTGTTTGGGCGATGGTGGGCCGCTGGGTCAGTGATGGGATGCCAGTGCGGGACACGTGGGAAGCTTCTGGTAATCAGACCCTAGATGAAGAGTTCTTCGTTGAGGATAACGAGCTTCCACTTATGGACCCTGATTTCTGGGCAGGCGGATACGTTCTTAGGACTTTGAGTGACTTTGCAGCCACAGGAGATACGAAGGCACTTTCCGTCCCGGTATTCTTGGAACGTATAGCTGATCGTATACTCGAGACTGGAAAAGCAGTTGGCCTGCTGCGAGTCTTAGGGATTCCTTTCCTGAATGGTGCAGATGGCAATATTCACTGGTCATCACTCGCAACATTGATAGGACAGCACACAAGGGATGCTGCAAATCCGGAGGGCCTCGCTCACCTTATTGCCGACAAGATCGCGCCATATTACACGTCTTCAGGATTCCAACTCACCCAGGTGCTAACTGAGGACTGCGATCTTTCACGCCACATCACAGCCATCGAAGGGCTATACCTGATGACCAGAGGAGACGTCATTGGCCATTTCGCCGATGTCCTTTTTGCAAAGGCAAGTATTTCATCTATCCCAACATGCAGATGCCAATGCAGATCACCAGATGGACAGCCAGAAGCACTGGCAAGACTTCCACTTCCTGAACAGCGCATTTAGGGACGTTGTGGATGCCAATAACGCCACAAAGTGCATCGAGACTTCCCTTGTTCGCCTCTCCTATCGGGGAAGTAAAACCACCGTTATCGCACAGACGGTGAAAGCTCTTGATGGCCTACTCGTCGAATATGCGGTGCCCTTTCCATTGGCATATATCTTCACACCACGTGTTTTTTCGATCTATGGCTCGATCTTCGCGTTTCTTCTGCAAATACGGAGAGCGAAAAGTGTTTTGGAGCGCATCCTTGTACGGGGCGAAATAGGGAGTGAACGACATATGAGGCATGAGTTCAAGGCATTTTATGCGATGAGGGGCAAGTTATCATGGTTCATCAAGTACGTCCATTCGGTGTTCCGATGGCTATTTACTGACTCTACTGTTTGTAAGCACACTGTTGAACTTCCTGACAACTCATGTGAGGTTCTTGACTGTCGAAACAATGCGGTTCTGACCATCTATCAAGGTCCTGTATTCTCAATTAGCAGTGTTCCACGAGAACTTCAAGGGGGCACAGTCTCTTGATGAGATGATCAAGATCCATAACGACCAGTGAGGTTGTTTATACTTGTGCTACAATAACCTTGCTCACATGCGCCATCGAAGCTTGGACACAATCCAGTATGGTTGTTTGCTTCACCCTGAAGTGTGTCTATTTTTGTTGTTGTCTTGTTTGTTGCGCTGACAACTGTTCAAGACTTCTGCCCTCCATCGTGCGGTCTTGTCAGCACTTGACATGTGTCTGCATTTCAGCAATATTTTCGTCTCGTTCTCAGGTGACAATACCCATGATATATCACGTATCTCTATTGTTATGAAACGCCATCGAAGTCGTCGCCAGAAACGGCTTCGTCGAGACATCGTTGGTTTTTCTACCCCGGAGGTCATCTCAGATGATGAAAGTGATGATGACGACGACAACGAGGCAGTGAGCGGTGCACTTGAGCCTTCGTTCTCTCTGGTTGCCTCGGTGATGAGTTATGAGGGTGACCTCCCCGATCATCTGGACAAGCTGTCAAGAGAACTGGATGGTATTGTGCGTTTTGTTCGCAGGGGGAGCGAGAGCTGGGCGGGAAGTATGTCTAAAGCTGCACCTGCTTTTGGGGTTCTTGCTTTTGCCTTGGAAGATTGGGATTCATAATTCGATATTCGGTGATCGTCAATTAGGCTAAGTCTTTGTACATGAATAATATATACAGTTGTTGCTACAATAATTTGGTGGATTACCGAGCTGACGCCAAACCTCGAGCTTCATATATGATAGAATGTCTAGTAGTATCTCGCCACGTTGCAATTCAAAAATTTCCTAATACATGACCGCAGCACCACCCTTGGTATCCACGCGGCGATTGATACCACCGAGGAGAATTTTAATAAGCATCTCAGCATTCAATTGGCCGATATAGGGTGTGGTGTCGACGATATCCTGACGGGTTTTTAGTAAAAATGCCTTCGATGTAAGAATATGACATACTCGGATATGATGTATCTGCTTCAAGCTATCATCTAACTCTACTAGATACTGGGTTGCACGTCTCGATTTTCCTATCTGAACAAATTGTATCCCAACCTATGCAAAAGTTTCATCAGCAACTAGTGCAGTAAAAAGCAATGTGTAGTCACCTGTGCAAGTGGCCACTTATCGGCCTCGAGTCGCTTTGCAAAAGATACGATCACACTCTCAGGATCATCCGCTAGGTGAACAGGTCAGCGGGGTCACACATTAGCTGCTATGTAAACTCACTTGGAGCCCCATCAGTGATAATAATCACATTCACGGGCTTTATTTGCTTGCGCGCAAAATAATCACCAGCATCCTCCTGTCTTTTTGCAGCATCTAGGTCACGAAAATAATCGCCAAGGATTATATCGAGGCGATGCCCAATAGGGGTAGGCCCGCAAGGATGGAGGTTGGCGAATTGTTGGTGAATAATTTTGGAATCCTACAAAGCGAGATCGGCACCAATTTGTGATTAACAAATAAACTACTTACTGCAACTCCTGTCATGCTTGCGTGATGGTTCAAAAAGTGAATGTCAACGCCATTGGCATCATATTTGCCCGCGACATCAGCAAGTGTGGCGAGAGCCTGTTTTGCCTGGACAGGAAAATTTCAGTACGATCGATGAGCAACATTACGAGTATCATACCTCCTTCCATAATGAGCCAGCCATCGATGAGGAATCGTCCATGATGATAATTGTGTCATAATGGCGCAGCGTTTCTAGTGCATCTTCCATTGATTCTGCACGCATAGGTTGGCGGAGATACGCTAATCGGGCCGCTGCTCGAGAAGCTGATCATGAGACCATAAATTAAAAAAAAATGTAACAAGAATTTGGAGAGAACCGAATACCTTCAGCGTCATTTTCAGAGGACGATGTGGTGGCAGAGGTAGTATACGGTGGCGGGGCCGCCGGTTCGTAGCTGCTACCAGTTTGCCCAGCAGCCAAGGATGATTTACTGTCCTGTGCATGATCAATACTGAAGTCCCCAAATTGCCCCCTACTACTAGTAGTAGATCGCGATCGTGACTTGGATGGCCCGTTTCCCATGATAGTGGTTGTCTTTGAGTGTGCGAGGAGGAATTTATAGGTTGGGTACTGGATCCTCGTAGGAGCAGGCGAAATTCGATGGAGGGGATATAAAAGCTTAGAAGGCAGAAGTTGAAAAAACCTTGCCACTTATATGGCGATTTGTTGGCTGTGGGCGCTGGTGGCAAGCTTTATTATAATGCAGTGGTTACCTTTATTTTGTGTTAAATGCCACAAATTCGCCAGGCCGCCATGATTGTCAAGCAGCTGTGTCAGAATTTGGCCGCTACTGGCAAGCTGACCAACTTGAAGGGGTTGTTGAATGCGGCTGTGCTGCCATAATGCAGTGCAGTCATCTTGGACCAATCTTGGACTGCTACTAAACACTGCCTTCAAATCCAGAAAATCCAAATCAATATCTCTCTCTGCTTCGTGCCATCGATCCTTCGATATGCATTACTGGAAACTATCGTTTTTGTCATGCACAGGCTACGCCTTGATTAGTACCTCCCACAGCCTCGTGTTCTCCTGCACAAGATTCTGATAAACTGTTGTAAGAACATCACGCGTATGACAAGGCAGCTGTGTTCCTGTATATTATTTAGGATAATGGCGCAGAACGATCCGCTACTCTGGGAAATGCATTGGCACTAGCTAACACGACCATCTTCTTTTCATGCGAAATATAACCTCTCATATATCCCTGGTATATCATATTCGCAACATAGCATTCAGCTTCCTCCATCGAAACGTTGATACCTTTTAATCGCAACGAGCAATGGAACATGGAGACAGGTATCCGCGTGTTTTGGTCGGTTGCCACCCAGCTTAATGAAGGTAGTTAGCGCTAATCCGCACCAACGCTCACCAGTGGTCTACGTACACGCGTCTAAACAGGCCCCTGATACACAGTTCTCTGGCTCGTTCCAGTGTCAACCACAGATTGAGCTCGAGCAGGCGCCGTTCCCACTTGTCCAGTGCTGCATCATATGCAGAAATATCCCCAGCACGTATAGCAGTGATGAATGGCGTGAACAACTCGTCAAGAACGGGAAACCTGTCCATCAGGTCTCGGGTTGGAAGGTGCCCACGGAGAACACGTAGTGGGAGCAGGTACGTCAGTATTCGTCTAATGACCGGGTATCAATTTGTAAGCATTTGCCGGTGAATAAACATTGCTTACTCCTGATTACTATGTGCCGGGATATAGCATTGGTAAAAAGCCAGTGTTAGTTCCTGCTCTGACTGCAACCACTAAGTCCGAGTGACGTCGCAATATGATTAAGCCCGCACCTTATTATAGTCTTCATTGAGAAAACTTAGCATGCCCAGGTAGTAGCGGTAGGTGACCTAAAAATCGTGACGTCAGTGGTCCTCAGGGATACCATGTAGACGTACCTGATGTGAGCGTGGATACTCTGAGAGAGGTGGTATGTCAGGATTAGCGTTAAGCGCTCTAAGAATGTTTTTCGACAGCGATATTCGCTTGACCTAGGATATTTCAGTAGGCGATGCAAGCGCCAAATGTGAACGAAGAGGACGGACTCGGAAGTAGCATTTTAACACAAGCCCGACGACGTAGTAGACGCCCCATTTGCGAGATTCGCTCGGTGGAGAAGTTCTAGCGAGGTGTTGAGCGCCCATACGGGGACAGGTTATCAGGTACAGTACCTGTCTATCATGCAGCTGCTGAACGCCTTGGCAACAATGCCAGCAGCACTTTCCATACACTCGCTTTTCTGATTATTATATTTTGCGTAGTTGTCGGCCTACAGCATTCAATAAAAGTTCAAGTAGAGATGCGATGTCTCACATCAAAGGCAAGATCTCGCAGGTCTCTCAACATCGAGAACAACGCAGGAAGTGTCCATCCAGTATTGCTGCCGAAGTAGCGGAAGAACTGGCTGTAAACGAGTCAGCTAAGGAAATATTTAACACTACACAGATACGTACGAAACAAGCTGCGACTGCTCGTTGAATGCCTCCCCAGCGCGTTTGCGGGCGATGTGTGTTGTAACCATAACATATCTGATTGCGATATCATCCCATGGGCTCTCAATACATCCACCGTAGCGCGACGTTAGTCCTTCGCGCTGGAAATCCGCTCTGAACGTCGACAGTGTTCCAAAAGAGTCAAAGACGCACCGTAGGATTACGAAGCTCCTTGACGAGATCCTTCCCGTGAGGACTGGTCGGGCGCAGGAGATAGGCCAAGTTGGGTCCATTTTCTGCCTGTATTGTCTCTGCGAGTGTCATTATGAAGGTCGAGAAGGTCATCGCCATGTTTTAGGGTTTGATAATGTACCAAGGACTGGCCAAGGTGACTATAAGCAAATTCCTTTGTCTGTCCCTGATTTGATGCTAAGCTTATAGTGATTTCAGCGGTCAAAATGGAAGACGCAGCAACTGGAGTGCTCACCTCGAGCAGCAAATTTCAAGTCTTTTCGTAAATTAATGACGGGATTCTTCGACGTTCTCTTTTGACGTTGAAGTTTAAGTTACAGTGTTAGATCACGTGATAGATAACTAGGGATCGGCGAGGCCGATATGTACCTTGCTTGCTTGGCCGGAAGTTGTCACAGCGACCACGCGCCAAAAACTCTTGTTGGGAAGAAGTCTTTGAGGATTCGCCCACCGAAAGCCTTTGAATCACGCCAGGTGTCTTGGCCCAATCAAAATGGTTTTGAGTGACGTTGATGCGGACAGTGCGGAAGATTACTGTACCGGTCGCTCGGCCGCTCTGCAAATTCAAAGGTATATAAGGCGTGCACAGCGTGTGAGATTTAAATCCGTTCGACTTTCCAATGCCCTCCTAAGCTTCTCAGGCCTGAAAAGGTGCGCTGACCGTGCGCAGCTTGCTG
>KN835406.1:0-36928 GCA_000827255.1 Suillus luteus UH-Slu-Lm8-n1
ATTAGACGCTGATGTATGTTCCTAGGTGAGACCATCGTAACAGGTGCTGGAGATGAGACGCTTAGGTTCTGGAATGCGTTTCCGAAGAAAGAGGGTGGAGAGAAGCGGGAGACGAGGTTGGATTAGGGAGGCTTATCAGGTGATCTCACTGCTCGAGGTTATTAGGGGATCCCGAAATACGCATGGCGGAATCCCAGACTACGCATCGCATCCAGGGAACTCGGTGGACGTTGCACACTGCGTTTGGCGTAGATGCTGCTCAGGGCGTCTGTCGTGACTGCTGCACTCCCGACGTCACACTCTCATCTATACACTATATCTGCAAGCTAACGTTGCACCACATCATGGCATATGACCACCAACCATACCCGCCACATTACTATATCACTCACTCACTCACTCACCCAAACCAAACCACACCAAACCAACTACTTCAACAACCCAAATCAACACGTCTACGTGGCTTGCTCAGTGCACTTGCCAAGCTCACATTCGCATCTATATGTCCTTTGTTCGTATGTCGATTTCTCGCTTGAGTTCTACTTCATTTTTCATCTTTTTGTATTTGTGCACTCACTCTTTCGTCGTGTCTCGTCTCGTAAGTCACCTTGATCTTCGTGAATGACATGATCTCACTCTCTTTTTTTCACTAGCGTCCAATTCAATGCTTCTTGTAGAGCTATCTGTTTGCTTTTCTCGTTTCATTGTTTTTACCTATACTATGGGCATGTGACACAAGACCTCGTCTCGGTTATATGCTACACCGCCACACACGCAGCTCCTTTCATAAGGACTCCATCAATCAGCAAACATCGCTTGTTCTCCACGAACTAAACGCTTCTTATCAACCACTACACCAAACCGCTTTTTTACCAGCCACCAACAAAATCTTTGAAGCACACACAGAACTTATCAAGAAATGGCATATCACGCAGGCGTGCGTACTTTTGCTATCTATGAATCTGAATCGAGCGTTGATGCTTGCTTTCTCTTATCTTATTGTAGTATGGTCGATATGGAGGACCTGGGGCGCCTGGGGGGTTTAGTCGAGGTATGGCCCGTGGAGGTCCTCCGCCCGGTGCCGATCTTCAGTGAGTGTTGCTCATTCTCATCATCGTCAGTATCGGTGTGCAAGCGCTTCATCCCATCGTCATCGGTTGCCGCACTCCACTCCCGTCATCATCATCTGTGTACCTTCTTAACTGACGCACATGTGATATAAAAGGCTTTGGTCGTGGTTCGCTGCTGTTGATACGGACTGATCGGGCGCGATCGCTGCTGTCGAGCTTGGTGCGTCTTTTCAGAGTGACATGAGGGTTTTTGCTGATTGTGATCTGTTCGGGATCGTTGGTGATTAGAGAGAGTGTTGATCAATGGGGACTGGACTCGTGAGTTTTTTGCTTGACTTTTTGAGTTTGGATAAGAGCTGATGGTGGTGGTGTAGCGTTTGATTTGGACACTGTGAAGCTCCTTATGAGCATGTTTGTGAGTCTCTTCCTTCTGACCATACTTCTTTGGTTGATTGTTCATTGGCTGTGACAGGATGTCGATCGTGACGACTCTGTGGACGTCGATGTCGATGATGAAGACACTGAATCTAAGGAAACGTCAGAACAGAGTGAAGAGGACGAAAATGATTATGAGAAAGTCGATGATCTCAAGGTGAGTTGCCTCGTTTCTGAATTTCAAATGGTATCTGATGGTGTTAACAGGCACGCCGGAGGTACTTGCGTTCACTTCTCGTTTCAGGTCAGCGCGCACCTGCCCACGTGCCCAAACAGCGGTCTCACCCAGCCCATTCCCAGAAAATTGTGTCAATGCCATCTTTGAACATCGTCAGGTTACACTATTCTTGTGTTGGATACCAACATCTGAATCACTCTATCTTCCTTATCGGCCATCGCATCCATCATCAAAAGTCTCCGATGGACCGTTGTCCTACCAGTTCCGGTTATCATGGAGCTCGACGGCCTGTCCTCGAATCCATCTAAGCTTGGCGAAGCTGCTCAAGAAGCTATTGCATATATTACCTCGCACATCCGCTCGCACTCGGCTTCACTAAAAGTCCAGACTTCAAAAGGCAACTACTTGATGTCACTGAGTGTACGAACCGAACAGGTTGATCTCACCAATGAAGACTCATGGGATCGCTGCATGGACGATTTGATTCTCAAAGCCACGATCTGACAAGATGAGCATGGGGTGGACCGCTCTGCACTATTAAAGAATATGCCACCTGTGCGAGACGATGCCAATGCCGTCAAAGTGGTGTTACTGTCTCTAGATCGTCTCTGTAAGTCCTTAACTTTTTGATGTCGCCCACAACGGCTCATTTTTACGCAGTCTGTTTGAAAGCGCGTTCACACCAACTTGCAGCAGCTGGTGAGAAAGATCTTGCTGCTATACTCGCATCTGGAACGTAATGCATGCTTGCGGCTTCATGACATTGATGTCGTACGTTTCCTAACATTGAGTGCGCCTCTTACGCGCGGCAGAATGTCTATCAGTGGTGGTTAGGCCGGAGTTCCTCGTGGCAGGCTATCCTGCTCTTGTACTAGACCCTGATGATATCCCGTCAACTAGGAGCTCAAAACGTAATATTCCAGCGCATGATTTAGACATTACATGCTGATTATTACTTCACAGCGTTGATTTCATTTGTTGTATTATCAAAGGTCACCTCCAGGCTATCACGCCTTCCTTCGTAACCGATAGTCAGAGCGTAGGCACGTTTTTCTTGGCGCTGCTGATACATTGCTGCAACTTCGGTTGCATCAAGCACGAGGCACGATAATCTACCTTATATACGGCGCTGTCATGCTGACCATTTCTCATCTCCTTGTATCTTTTTAGCACCGTGGACCATGTCTCATTTCTCTCAAAACGCGTCTGACTCAGACGATGAATGGGACGCGGAGCCTATCGTTGAATCTGTTGCAATTCCGGGGCCAAATGCCTCGAAGGGAGACTTCATGGACGTAAGTTTTAGATGTTAAGATCAATTTACCTATCTAACTCTACTCTTACTCTAGGCACTCAAGGCGCTGCAAATCCAGGTTCAGAAGCTTGCTGAGGAAAATCGCACTCTTCGCGAGGAGAACAAGGTTCTCGTTGCCGAGAAGCCTAAACGCAAACGTCGCGCAGAGGCTCCCGATGAACTCCTGGCCCACGAGCAAACCATAACGCTTTATGCCCGTAAATACGGCATGACTGTTGAAATGTTCCCTAATGCTGACCTTTTCAGCAAACAACGTCCCGAGAAACCGACTCCATTCAACAGCCGAGACCGGTATTTGACGGCAACGACCCAGGAATCAGCGTTTTTAGATGAACTATTTCAGCACTTTCCTGATCGTTTACATGGTGTTATGGAAAGTTCATACTTCAGCGATCTCGTACGTATTACATGTTTCAATACTATTTGTTAAACTAACAATCATCCTCCAGGTAATGAAGTCCATTTCCGAGGCTCGCTCATCGGAAATCAACAAACTGCGTAGCGTTGCGGGCAATATATTCGACCTTCCAGGAGTATACTTCAGCAATACCCAGTACCGCAGAGCCGACGTCACTGAAATACAGAAAATGCTTGGAGTGTCAGCGGCGAATCCGAAGTACAAGACATTTCCGCCGGTCCTGTTCCTTGGAATGCAAGAGGACCCTACCTTGAAGACTGTGTTCGGAAACTGGGAACTTTTGGCTAAGGTATGTGTTTCTTTCGGTCAATGAGCATGTTATTGTGACATTGATATATCTCTGAATAGATTCTGAAGGCCGCACTTCGCGGTGTTACTTCGCTTCACCAAGAGACCACTGGTGGACCAAAGACCAACGCCCGGAAGTGGAACCTTGAGCACGTTACGCCAGGGTCTATTGCATGGGCTGCCGTCATTGTAAGTTTTTATCTACGCTATGTCGAATGTTCTCACTCAGTCGATACTATTGCAGGCAATATTTTTGCTATCGCCCGATACCGAATTTCAGAAGTCGGGCACAGGAAAGTCCTCCGGCATCAACTACAAGGACCTTTTCTTTCACTACAAGAAACTCTTGCTCACCAAGTGGGACAGCCGCCGCATCCAGACCATTGTGCAAAACATCGACCGAGAAGTTTTCGGCTCCGCGAAATCATCTGCTTCTGCAGCCACTCAAGAAGATCACTCCAGCGAAGTCATTCGCGCAATGAACGCACTCGATATTGACAGCGACAACGAGTCAGACATCTCTGAACCTACTCCAACGTCTTCCACAGTCCCGAGTACCACTGCCTTTCATTCCGACGCTGTTGAGGTGGCACAGCCTCCCGCCGCTCTCAGCACTGTTTCATCACTCAGTACCACCTCTACTCTCAGTGCTACTTTCCGAGCTACTGTTCAGGGTGACGCAGCAGTTCCAGCAGTTACTAATACAGCTGTAGTACAGGATGCAGATGTGGAACAGCCACCAGCTCGAGGGAGAGGGAGAGGAAGGGCTAGGGCAAAGAAGCCTGCG
Organism: Suillus luteus UH-Slu-Lm8-n1; assembly: GCA_000827255.1. Lineage (NCBI taxonomy): Eukaryota > Fungi > Basidiomycota > Agaricomycetes > Boletales > Suillaceae > Suillus > Suillus luteus. Next base: position 4,492 of record KN835406.1, read on the forward strand.
GGTACAGGTGTTCGACGCAGTGCTCGTGCTGCTTAGGATACTATTAGTAGATATACTAGTCTTTTTTTATTTCATTTCATTTGTAAATGTTACATCTTTGATTCGCCTTTCGCGCGCACCAAACCTTATTAGTCTATGCTACTTGCTATTGCCTTATAGGTAGCCAAAAACGATGGTTCAAATACAATCAAGTTACACTATATAAAAAGACCCTTTAGCCTAACGGTTTTGTCGCGGTAAGTCCTAAGTATCATGTGACCTTAAGCTTAAGCTAATAACTACTACACAGTCGAGCGTTCGAAACCTGCCAAGTACAGACTATATAATAGACAAGGTAAGCATTAACACAAACTAGATAAGATAGTAAACTAACTAACATAACATAACAGGACCTAATAAGCATAAGCTAAGAGATAAGATAGCAACGTAGCAAAGGTGATAACAGTAAGCAATACAAATACAATACAATATAACTAACTAATAAGCATAGGGCAATAGAAACCAAAAGATAAGATGGCAACGTAGCAAATAGAAAAAGGGGCTTGTAAGATAAGGTCCAGTATTCCAAGAAGTGGTGACACGGAGGCACCATTACAACCGATTGCTGTACAAACAGTCCATTACAATGATTAATATTGATTTAAACCTATTTCAATTACCATTACAATTGGCATTGCAATGACGGTTGCAATGCCCATTACAAGGCGCACTCTATTATTAAAATCTATTTCAAGCAGCAGTTTGTATTTAAAAATTTCAATGCTTTGTAATGCATTGAAAGCTAGATTAGGAATTTCTGACAGTGTGAGGTAATTCCGCCACCCTATGCTGTCCCCTACGTATATCTGATATCATTTTTATTTGCTGTATACCCAGACCCTCCGGAGCTCGAGAACCAAAACGCAGATCCACTTGAAGGGGCATTTTCATGTTATCTGCCATCTAGAACATTCTATCATAACACCACCAAGTATCGACCAGCCGTGGGCATCGGCGCAATACATAGTCTTAAACCGCGGACTCCTCAAGGTTCCGAATAGTACTACTGTATACGCAGTATCGCAGCTGACTGCCTTATTCGAGAACGCCACAGCTCGCTTGTGTTAGATGCCACGGTTTACCGATGATCAAATGTTTTCTTAGACACTGGCACTTCGTACAACATACGGATAGTATCAGGCTTCACCTTGCTTGACTTTTGGTTCCTTATTGTCTAGGCGACACCACCAGCATCAGCAGGTACTTAGCGTGCAACTCTCCGTTGTGGGGGAGCCTATCTGTCAGAAAGCATGTCAATGAAATTGGCACATGTCCGTGGGGCGCCGGGGGAGCTAGGCTATCATTTTAAATACATTGCCGCCGCCATTCCACCCGATCGACTAGTCCTTGGAATTACTATAATCTGACCCATGGCTGTCTCTGCCACAGAATTCAAATCTCTCCCCCATCCTATTTTTCATAGTACTCCTTCCGCATTGCACGGAGTATTTATGACGAATCCATTCCCACTATACAGCAACCCAAAACCATCACTCTCGGTCTAGAAACGTGCATACAAATATCTATGTACAACATGCGTGCGGATACCGATGCCAATGTGAAAAACCAAATATGCCGCTAGACTGTGCCAAGTCAGGACGAGCTCAGCCCTATAGAGACGTTCCGTGTAAGATTACAAGAGAAAGAAACCACATGCATACTTGCACGAAGCCGTACCCTCCGTCGCGCCAAAAAATACATCCCCAATCAAAACGGCAACTGTGATGACTCCCACACCTCGGGGAATGGATACCACATGGATGGCAACTGATACAGCTCTACAGCCCCTCCTTTCCTCCGGCTGATTTCGAAGTCTAGCCACGCGTCCTGGTAACGATGGGTCCCTGCGCGCTTCCTATACTCAAAACCGACTCTCCCGAGCAGCTTGAGGCCCGTCGCGAGGGCTTTTGCACAGTCTTTACGTACTGTGCGCCATGATTCGAACTCGTCGACATCATCGTACTCTGGAAATTGCATGCAGATGCGCAGGTCTCGAAGGGCAGATAGAGGGGACAGTGCTTCAAGGAACTCTTGCTGCGGCGATCACATATGCCAAGATCAGCTCATGTTTAGCATTGGTCTTTGATCAGGCCTGAGGGGAGACACGTACCCAACTGGAGACCGATTTACCATCGTGGTAACCACACCGCTCGATCTCTAGCGTCTGAAGGTGAGGGCATTTGGAGGTGATGGACCAGCACACATCGGGCGTGAGCTTGTCCTCGATGATAATGCGCAAGTCAGTGAGCTCACAGCCGCTTGCAGCAACATCCGTGAGCACACGGTCTACTTCTGCTTGGCCAAGTGCTATGGGCCAACGAGGAAGATCTACGATGGCGAGAATAGCGAGTCGCTGGAGAGATGTCATGTAATTGAGAATTCCATCAAGTTTGCAAGCGTTTGATATGGCGAAATCAGTAAGAGTTGCGAGCTTCGCTGTATGCGCTGGATCAGGAGGATCATCGCGCCCAAGGGTGTGGAACTCCTGGGCTTTGCTTTGCGAAAAGAGTAGACGCAGATCCCGCAATGCATCCATACGCGCAAGCACGCTAAAAAGTTGCACGTGCGTCGGCGGCTCATACGGCTGTGTAACCGGAGCATTACCGGTGAGCGCAAAGGTTTTCAGACATGGCCAATCTATTCTGGACAGAGCACCAAAAGAGCACAGGCTACCGGACAGTTCGAGATGTGTGAGATGTGCTGCGTGCGTCTTGACAAATGCGATGGAGGATTGCGTTTCTTGTACTTGCCTCCAGCTTGCCTGCGAGCGATACTTCCTCCTCCAGTCACGTATGAAGTACGTGATATCAGAAAACCGTGGATCTGTCGGTCCATCGCCGATGCGAAGCGCCTGGCCAACAGGTGTGAGGGAAATCTGCTTGAAAGTAACGGGGGACATGGATGTCATGCCTATCTGAAGCGGGGTGTCGATGAATGTGATGGCACTGAGGGATCGCGAGAGACCCAGTGATTGAAAGAGGGACCGGGGTATGACGAAGGGACAACTTAGTGTCACCTTCGACAGCTTGGGCATTTTTGCGATCGCCAACTCGAATTTGACCAGGTCGCGGGGGATATAGTTACCATCTTTGTCCATCGCCCCCCACTTGAGGCGGGTGGGCTCTGTCCATTCGTCAAACCATTCCAGCCGAAAATGCCTTGGCACCAAAATCATGGTGAATCCTGATGCTACGGAAGGAAAACGACGACGACGGACTTACCTGATATATGGCCAGAGGCCTTCAGGAAAGAAATGAAGGCCAAATTCATTGCTAGCCTTGGATTTATGGGGCCACCGCACCTCAGAGAAGAGGTAGGGGAGGCACGATTCGCGGAAAGATCGAGTTGTACTGGCAAGGGTCAGCAGAGCAGAGGGTCCTCCTCCATTACTAGACAACAGATCGTTGATGAGGATGTGAGTTATGTCCGCGTTCAAGATCGACATAACGGGACGAGAAGGATGTATCAAGTACACGGCGTAAATATTGGGGAAGGTTTTTGGACTGATTGTGTTGGGTGCGCAAGGCAATTAGAAGCCTTGTGACCTAGAGCAAAAATTCCTGGGTGCAGTGAGGCAAGAAGACAGGTGGTCAGCACCGTGCATTCTGAAGCCTTGTATGGTGCTGTAACGTACAGACGAGTATCACGGAAACCGCGAACTTAAAACACTTTCGAATAGGGCCCAACTTTTGAGGACAGCCCTGGCTATGTTGGTGGTTGATCTCCAAGCCCTATTTGCGCCATCTTGCCTGTAAATATGGCGAAGTTAGTCTGAGAAACGCCCAAAGGACTGTCAGCTCAATCGTGCCGAATTCACAGGCTCTAGACTTAGCCGAGACTTCGCGGTCTAGATCAATACCCAAGCCCAATTTCGGCCCAAGCATTGCATCGGACAAATACAAATTGTGCTGCCCTTACGAGCGACTTACGAAAATATGAATCAATGAATGACCACATCAAGTCCCCTTTCCTAGAGGCCACGTCTAATTTGATCTAGTGAACAAACCCCGCGTCCACGCCGAATCAGAAATAGAAGCCTAAGGTTGAAGTCCTCACTTCATGTACAAATTAACTGCCAGGATTTATGCTTTGCTATACTCAGCTTACAACACTCGTGCCTCCAGACCTTCATGATATCCACATATTCCACTTGATTCCAGTAATATCAGTTGGACGCATACTTCTCCGTCCATTCCCTGCTGACTCTTTGTGCGTCCTTCTCATCCTCCTTGTAGTGCTTCGCGACATCGGTAGCCAGTGGGTCGTCAGGATTGGGCGCACTCAGCAAAGCTTGTATCGACAACAGGACTGTCCGAATTTGCAGTGCAGGGGACCATTTATCTGCAGGGCAGTGGCACTCAAATCGGCAGGGACCAGCACGAGGTACCCGAACGCACCTTTCAAAATATCTAAACAGATTCTACCCAGCTTGTCTGCAGCGAAGCATATTTAGATCGCGCAGGCACTAGGCAACCTAAGAGCTCACCGATGTTTGGATGGTATATCTTTGTGAGAAATCGGACCTTTGGGGGACTCATGGGATATTCCTCCGGCAGGAATAACTCCAGGTGAAACACGCCCTCTTACCGGACGCTTTCAGCATTCTGACAATACATCATCTATAATCTCGACGGCTTACGTTGGAAAGGACTGCCATCAGGCCCTTGAATCGTTACATCAAAGTAACGCAGGTTGTCCTCATGCGGCGCAGCAGTGATTCCAGGCGCGGGGTCTGCGACGAGGCGCTCAGTTTCCTATGCGAAGAAATGGAGAATAGATGAAAAAGACTTGGGTCAGGAATGGCTGACTACTGGGGAGATGCTGTAAACATGACTGGACACACCTTGATGATCCGCTAGATAAGTACCAGATCATAGTCAAAACATGTTATTAAGTAAAATGATATCGAAGACCTGCCTTAGGAAGAGCCATATCTAGGGCTCAAGGGCAAGTCGTGCACGGTGGTAGACAATGAGATAGAAACGAGATTACCTTGCCATGGCGGACCCACTTTGGAGTCCATATCCGGTATTTTATTCTCACGCAGAAGATCTTACCAAATATTCTCAACACTGCCAGGTGGCATGGCCTTGGCCACACACCACGGTGAGCTTATAATGTCTAACGATGTTCAGATGAATGTAAAGCAAGCGTCAAATACCACAAATTTGTGCTGATTGGCGGAATTCTAGGACTCAGGCGGTGAAAAGCAGGATGATTGGGTAAAGATCACCAGTTCGGACGGCTACTCCTTTCTCGTGAAGCGAAGTGTCGCTGCGATCAGTGGCACCCTCAAGAACATGCTTAGCGAGGACAGTGAGCTCCCGTTCCTTTTGGAAGCTTTGCTATGGTATCCGAACTATTACGCGCTGCAGGTAGTTTCAGGGAGGCAATTGCCAACACATGTCCGATCAGTGAACGGTGGGCGACCCGTTTAAGAACCCCGCTTTGTCTTCTAATGGCCGAAATAGCGCTGCTGTGGTTGAGAAGGTTTGTGAGTATATGTCCTTTAAGGCTTACTACGATGGGCCTGGATCCAAGGAGGGTGTTGATGTGAATGAGTTCACCGAACGAATACCACCCGAGGTGGCGCTGGAACTGTGTGTCACATCGTTATCTGTTCCATTATGATCTGAATCAATATGCGTGAACTAGGCTCCTTGCGGCTGATTACTTAGAAGGTGTGCTTAATTCCTCCATATGAGGTTTACTGACGGTCAAGCACCATTCAGTATAACTCTTTCAGACATTCATCTCAACTAGTCACGACATCCTGTAGGCTACTAATATTGATTTGTGGTCGAGCTGCCTGTATTACATTTCATTCGTTAATTGATGTACCAATGTGGGCATCGAAACAGGAATCAGAGGTATCCTCCTTGGGCGTTGCAGTCTAGATCATCATGTCATCCATAGATCGTTACGCAGTCTCAAATCTCTTCAAAGGCATTGGTTTTCCTGTTACTTTCCTCCCGATCGCGACACGCTCAGCAATTCGTTCCACCGTTCCGCCCTGAAGACCATCTTCATCGGGTTCCTCTAGTGCCCGGCGGATCAATTCCTCCATACTCACCCCATCGATGTCGCCGCTGCCGCGGCGCCGCATACTCGGTGCTGGTATCACAGGGAAGTCAGTCACCGAATCCGTTGGTTGGAATATCGGCAGGCGCTCATTCAGCAGATCTGAGCGGCGACTACACGAGTGTAACAGATGAGAATATGTCCGCGATGGAAGAGTTGAAAATTGTGCTTACGCGTCGGCGAAGTTGCGAATATAGTGCCTTGTCTGCGCTGTGAGCAAATCTGACCCGACACGGCCCAGACCAGCGATATGCTCCTCGCCTGCGACCGCAGCCAATTCTGACGCGTTCTCGGCCTCCTCGCTGTAGCCAGCCAAGTGAGTATCCCGCATCAAATCAAATTGTAAAAATCACGGACCGAAGAAGCTGGAAGACCCGTTGCATCTTTCCAACCGCAAGAATCTTATTCTTAATCGCCTGCCTACGTGCTGCAGCTTCGGAAGGCGGCAGGGCAAGGTCCGTAACATCCCTGCTGGCTTCATCTCCCTCTTCGATAGAGACTTCGGTGTCTTCTAGCTCTTCTTGGCTGCACGTTGCCAAGATCGCAAGCAGCATCTCCGTGACTGTAAACTCTACCGTAAACGAACCCTGATTTGTGAATTCGTTATAGCTTACTTTTGGCACCGACGAAAGGCAGGCTCCACGTAAATCCATCCATGAAATTGGGAAGCCAGTATGGATGAGAACTCGAGTTGTACTGACGAATGGTGATGTTCTTGTTAGCATACTTGATCACTGCTCCGCGGTTGTGATATACATCCAGGTAGTTTGGTGCAGAAAATACTGTAATGACGGAGGGAAACTTCTTCGTTGGTGTCTTTCTATACATCATGTATCTGAAATTATTAATTCAGTGGGGAGCGATACAGCACACCCTGATCAGGAACTCCTCACCCTGCATCCTGAGCTTCGTGCCCACGCACAATCCCCAGCAAGTTGTTGCGCTCCAAAAATTTACACGCCGCCTCGTATCTGCAGTTAATTCAGACTAGGACATAAATCTATCACACATGCCATCACTTACGTGAAAAAGTATGAACACCCTCGCACCCCGTTATGCTCGAACGTGGTGCCAGGAGGCAGGGGCGGACCCTGCTGTGAATGTTCGTGTTCATATCCAAAGTTAACCACAGGATCGGACCATAACAGGTCGCACAATAAGCCACTCGATCCGGGCTCCTGGAACCGGTTGAGCTATGTCTTGGGTGAGTCTGGGATGCACTCGAGTGAATCACAGAATTAAACAGACCCTGTGCAAATCATCCAAAGTCACCAATTCTGGCGAAAGACCCCCATGGACGCAGAAAAAGCGGTTATCTACGAGCGCTGAGACTGGAAGAGCGCAGAATGAAGCTATACAGGCATCGTACACTGCTGGTGAATATTTATGGAGACCTATGACCACATCGTAAGCAGTGTTAGATTGCAGGCTGCTGCATGAGAGCTCACACTCTCGTTTGAAAGTGAAGTATTCTGTTAAATGTCGACATTCGTGATTGCCTCGTAGTAGCGTGATGTGCTTTGGGTATTGGAGCTTGAGCGCATATAGATAAAGTAGACACTAGGCCAGAATCAGAACGCAGACATCTGCGAAAGATCTGAACACTCACTTCGATTCCAAAATTTCCGCGATCAACATAATCCCCGAGAAACAGATAAGAATTATCAGAAAAAGTTCCACCGATCTCCAGCAATTTCATCAAATCATACTATCCCCACCCCAAAACCTTAGTGCAGGCAAGCAGAATAGAAACTTAGATAACGCACGTATTGTCCATGGATATCCCCACATACTTGGATCATTCAGCTCACACGCCCACTTGTGACTCGGACCCAGGGCGGACTCACTTGTCACAGGACTCTCTACGTTCACAAGGTTAGGTTCTTGAGTCAACAACGAGGTCGCCTGTTGGAGAATGTACAAAGCCTGGGCCTCAGTCAGACGACCCTCATGGAAGAAATGTTGCTTCAGAAAATCTGCATTGGGGAGCGTTTCTCCGTATGCATTGCGCACAAAAAGCTGCTCGTCTGTAGGCCGGAATCCCACAGGCTGTGTTACCTGTGAAACAATGAGAAGATTAAATTTTCTGTATCTGTTCGTGGTTCGACTCAGACACTGACGTTTGGTACTGCGCGATCTTTGTAACTTACTCCGGGCGCGTCGCTCCACTGGGGAGTTCCCCCAGGAATAACTGGATCCCGTTCAGGGATCTGGTACAAGGCAGACTGGAAGTACTCTTGGTTGCTGCCGGCCATAGGTTGTGGATAAATCTTTGCGCCAAGATTGGGTTAGGTAGTAAGAAGCAGAGTCCGCAGTATAGTACGCGGTTGACCGTGACCACAGCATCAAGACGGATCTAATAATGGAGAGACGCCCAACTGTCAACTGTAAGCGTCAACCCTCAAAATAATTGTCGCGTGCTGTGGCGTTCTGCGAACGTTCACACGAGATTCGAGTTGACTAGAGAGAAAGCTTAAGAATCGAGCAGGGAAAACTGGCCGAACTAAGCTTGTTATTTTGGGGGGGGAAAGGATCAACTACCGTACGAGTACAGAAACAGCGGTTTATATACTCTACGGTCAGGTACAACTAGAACTAAATAGAAGTGAAACAAGAGGAGATGCTTAGTTGTAGGGATGATTACAACTAAGGTTTTGGGAACGCTACATACGCCCTCCAGGTCCACAAAGGGGACCTGTCCTGAGAGTAGCGAGGTGGGTTTGTTTTCAAGGCGCCTAGGGCGCGGCGACCTGGGAGGTTTGAAGATGCATGGCAGCTAAGAGGATGAGAAGGGTGAGTCCATTGGCGATGAGGGAGCACGCGAGGACAACTCTACCGAACATATCCTCAGTGCTGGAAAAGCCATTCCGTCTAGCCTCAGCTTCAAGGTCCATTTGCTCGGCTTCAGCGATCAAGGTTGCGACGTCAGAGCCAGGGTCAACGACGTGGTTGGGGGAGTTGGGGGCAATGGAAAAGGGAGTACTGGTTGAGCTTTGAGCACAAGCGGCGGAGATAACTTCAGCTGCAGTACGGGGAGCGCCAGAATCAAACTGGGGAGTGAGACCACACGGGGGCGCGGAGTGGGACTGGGTTGTCCGGGTCTGAGGAGGGTCTGCAGCAGGAACAGGCACCCGAGAGGATCGTCCTCGGTTGTCCGAAGAGGGACGACGCGGTCCACGATTGTCCAAAGACAAATGGGGGGATCGGTTAGAGTGATGGTGGGTGTGCCTATGCTTGCGCTCGGCCTTGATCATCTCGTTGAAGGCGTGGGCTTCCTTTCGGATAGCCAATTCCTCTGGGGAAGGGAATCGAGGATAGTTAGAACGACGACGCGCAATGGGGTGTCGACGAAGCTTACTGGCTTCGGCTTCAGCACGGAAGAACCGCGTGAAGGCGCTCATAGCGTCTGAGTTTTGAGACTCGCGCAGTGAGGAGCGGCGCCCTCTACCCCCACGTCCACCACGGCGGCGGGAGCCACGTCCGCGAGTGGAGTGTCCCTGACTATGGGCAGCGGTGGGGAGTTCGCCAGGCTCAAAGGTTGGGGCAGACGAGTCGACGATCATGTCCATCGTTGGTGAGTCGAGGAGGAGAGAGGGCTTGGTGGGGCAGGGAGGATGATGGTAAATCGCTGAGGCCTCTGAATTTAAAGGCAGAGGCTCGGGAGCAGTAGCACTAGGTCGAGAAGGTAAATTAGTGATGAGATGATCAACAAAGTCATTCACCAATTTGCGAGTCTCGTCGAACGTGTCAACGGTAGCGATGCTCATATCAGTTTGGCCTCCGGGAACCTTACGGGGCAAGTGAGTAATACCGGGTACCCCAAGCGCCTCTAGGTATTGGCCCACAGCTTCCAGCCGAGATACCTCGTGGTATGGCAACCACACTCTGTCGCCCGTCGAATATTCAACCTCAAAGATAGCGTCAGAGCCCTGTCCGTGGTGATCGGAAACTCGTGCTACTGACCATTCTTCGAGTTTCCCGATGTCTGACACTTGCTCAAGTTGTCGACCTGGAAAACGGCGGTCATCGTTCGGGATATGCATCCTTAGCAGGTGGGCATGGAATGCAGGATGCAGGCCCCGTTGTTTAAGTTGCGAGGGTAGATCCAGGAGGAAGGAGTTATTTCGGTAGTCCTCGAGTATCTTGAACGGCCCAATATATTTGGGGGCGAGTTTCCGGGCCCGTCCTTTGGGTAGGGAGAGGTTTTCAGTGGAAAGGTATACTAAGTCACCTTTCACAAAAGGTGACTCCTTCCGTTTACGGTTAGCGAGAGTAGTGTTCTTAACGCGAGACGCAATAATGGAATCGTGCGCACTCATGATAGCGTCCTTCATTCGCTGAGCGAAAACTCTGACTCCCGGATACTCAGAGTTCGTATTCCAGATGAGAGGAGGTGGCATGATACCGTAGTTCAACACAAATGGAGGGTACTTGGTCGTGTCTGAGCGGGCAGAGTTGATCGCAAACTCGATTGCGGGGAGTTTGATAGCCCAGTCGCGTTGGTTGGGGGACACCATCTGCCGGAGCATTTGGGTGATGGTGCGGTTCGCACGTTCAGTCGCTCCATCCGACTGTGGGTGAAACGATGTAGACATCCGCAGTTCAACACCTGTTAACTGGTGGAACCTTTGCCAGAATGTGCTGGTGAATAAGGTGTCTCGGTCACTCACGATTTTCGAGGGGATACCGTGGTGCTTGTATACCAAACTGAACATGACTTCGGCGATCTCTCGCGCTCGGTACGTCTGTTTCGTGGCGGCCAGGTGTACCATTGAAGTCAGATGGTCAATGGCGACCAGTATCATGTCGAACGTGCCTAGTAGGGTCTTGGATTCAGGTAAGGGTCCTACGAAATCAATCCCGATCGTTTCCCAAGGACGCTTAGGGACTTCGAGAGTTTCTAGAAGTCCGTAAGGTTGGTGGTTGGACGGCTTTGAGACTTGGCAGGTAGGGCAAGACTCACAGAATGCCCTGACGTCGTCTGCTATTGTCTTCCACCACACGTTCTCCCTGAGGTAAGTGAGGGTTTTGGAAGGCCCAAGGTGGGCGAGTATTGAGTGGGCGTGCGAGATGATAATCTCGCGCACTCGCCGTTTCCCTACCATGAAGTCAGGGACGCATAGGATACGTTTCCCATTGTCTCTTAAGAATATTCGGTCATTGCTGACTTCGAAGTTCTTGAATGCAGCAGGGGTGTCGATTATTTTGCTAAAGAAGCGGTCTTCCTTGTAGCGGTTGACGACAAGTGAGTAGATATCCGTGGATGGGTCACCAAGTGAGATAACCTCAGTGAGTAAGGGATTTGTTTCGAGGAGGTCGTGGGTGACGCCCTCTAGCTGAGCCTCACTAAGTGCGTTCGTCACGTGATACTGTGGGTCCTTGTTGTCTTTGTTCGTCGACTTGACATGCACGTTCTTGCTGATCTGGTGCTCTGTTGCCTTTGTGTTAGGCGTTTGTTCTGTCGCCATCGCGCCCTCCAGTGGGGCTGCTGGGGGCGGACCCAGTTTCAGCACCACTCTTTTGGGTTTGGGGACAGGTGAGTTGGAACCATGCGCAGATGCTGATAAGGGAGGTTCTGCAGGGACATGGGTCAGGCAATCAGGCGCCGGGACAACTACGTCGCTAGGTCGGGGAGAGGCACTAACGTCGCAGGACGCTGGGATTACTATATCCCCAGGATGGCTGTGACCACCAGTCTCGCTAGACACTGGGATTACTATATCCCCAGGGTGGTCAGGATCACTAGTCCTGCAAGACGCTGGGATTACTATATCCCCAGGTCGGTCAGAATCACCAGTCCCGCAAGACGCTGGGATTACTATATCAGGGGGAGCCATCACTTCGAGCCCATCAGGAGCAGTAGGGATACTTCGAGAATGATGGATAATATCCCGATCTACCGAGGCATGTCGCCATTGCGCTTGGGTCAGCCGGCGGGAAGGGGTGGAGGTAGTCTCAGTGGGTGGGATCTTCCCGGTACGCTTTGTCGGGTGTGTGGGAGGGTGTACTGACTTTTGACCAATGCTGCTTGGGGTCAGCACCTGCACGCCCTCAGTGATCCGTTGAGAGGCGATCCGCGCGGACCGTCGTGCTTCAGCTGCACCCAGGAATAACGGTGTGCCTGTGTAAACAGGAGCGGACACAAAATTCAGTAATAGACTGCTAGGTGTGTCTTCATCTTCTGCACTGACATATTCGCTAGCTGACCTTATTGTTCCTTTAGGTTCGTTGCTGTAGATGCGGGACAGTGCATCAGCTAGGACGTTGTCTGCGCCAGGTACGTAGATAATGTCGAAGTCAAATTCACTGATTGCTTCCAACCATCTAGTTTGCCGTGGAGATAGCTTCGTTTGCGACGACAACCACTCAAGACCCTTATGGTCGGTGAAGATCCGAAACCGGAATCCAATCAGTAAGTGTCTGAAGCGCTTAAGGGATTCAACAATAGCTAACAGTTCTTGCTCGTGGACAGGATAGTTTTGCTGAGCAGAATTGAACTTTCCGGACCAAAACGCGATGATCGATGCGGTTTGGCGCTCAGAACCCTGTGAGAGTACACCGCTAGCTCCAGTTAAGGATGCGTCGGTGGTGAGGTTAACCGGTTGAGACCCATTAATTGCGGATGGTAAGTCTATTGCCTTTCGACTAACGTTTCGGTGAGTTTCAACGCAGGCTTTTACTAGGTCGAACGCCCGTTGGTCAGTTGGGGACCATGACCAACGGGTCGTGCGGGAAGCAACTTTCGACAAATGCTGCATGTCAACGCGCACTCCGTCACACCCTGATGCCAGGAAGCCGACGGATCCAATGAACTGCATTAGCAGTTCCTTGGATGTCGGTGTTTTCCAGTTGACAACCTTGTCAACCTTGTGGGGGTCAAGTCTGATGCCACTGTCGTCAATGACGTGCCCCAGGATACACAGCTCACGTTTGAAGAACTGGAGTTTGTGCATGCCAAGGTAAAATTGATGTTTCCTTAGTGTATCGATGACGAGTTTGACGTGTCTGACATGGTCTTCGATAGTGTCGGAATAGATTACAATGTCATCAAGGTACACGTCTATGAATGTGCCTATGTAGGGACCAAAGATGTGATTCATCAGCGACTGGTATGTTGCCCCTGCATTACAGTCTCCTATTTGCATGACATAACTAATCATGGTCCCGTCAGGTGTTGCGAATAGGGTCTTATGCACATCTTCGGGGACAACGCGAATCTGCTCGTATGCGTCCTTACCATCTAGTAAGGAGCGATAGGGATGCGAGGAGACATTGCGAAGGATGGTGTCAATATCGGGCAGAGGGGAGGCAAGCTTTCGGGTGTTCTTGTTCCGCTGTCGAGTGTCCAATACGGTGCGCAGTTTCAGTGAACCATCCTTGGTTAACTTCTTCATCATAATCATAGGTACGGCATTGCTACCACTGAAGAATTCCCAACGCCCGGTTTTAATATAATCATCACGTTTCTCCCGCCACAAGGGCCGCAGGGCTTCCGGGCACTTAGACTGACGCCAGGCGTATACGTGGTCATCATTGACAAGAGGTATGACATGGTTTATGGCTCTTAAAGGGGGCAAAGGGGTTTCATTCGCGTCTTTACAGATATCTTTGGCATAATCAATCAGTTCCTGCCGGTACCGGTCTATTAGGTCACTTTCAGGGCTAGATCCTTTCAGCTCGAGGATCTGCGTTTGTGAACCGCGGATAGGGAGAGGTAGGAGACTCCGTATCTTAATTTCCGAGGGGTTGAATCCTAACAGTACTTGGTGTTGGAACAGGAACGGCATTCCTAGTATGACATCATATGAGTCAAGGTTGGCGATATCGAATTGCCTTGGGCCTGAGATGTCCTGATACTTCAGGTCTGCGGTAGCGCTTGCTTTTACTACACTGCGGGATCCGGAGACTGCGAGTTGAAGCGGGATTGGTTTATCCAGTAAGTCGTATTTCAACTTTAATTGATCAACAACTGTTGTTGACAAGAAGTCAGTCAACGAGCCCGAGTCCAGCAGTGCCCGACACGGTCGGTCGTTAATCATGACGACGACAACCAGGGCTCGTGGGAGGATCCTGGTTGGAGTCCTGGGACGAGCAGAGTTGCGATGAAGGGTACGGGCATCGGGGAGATCGGTTCGGGTTCCACCACAGTAAACGTCACTCAGACTTATGTCTTCTATGTCAGGGCAAGTATCGTGATCAGGTTGGAGCTCCATAGGGTCAACGCAAGGTGCCCCAGTGGGTTCAGTCTGTGACGGGTCCAGGTAACGATCCGCAGTTTGCATGGGTGACAGGTCCTCCTCGTCGGATGAGGATTCACAAGAAAGGAGCATTGGTGTGTCATCTATTTCGATTGCTAACTGGGAGGTGTTATCAGGTGAGCATTCCACAAGATTTGCCTGTATAACAGTGTCATCTGGTGATCCGCAGTGAGGAGTAGTAACTTTCACACCGTTCCAGGTGGGAACGAATGTCGAGCCCTTGATGACGAGGTCGTGGTAGTTGCGGAGCTTCAGGTCAGTAAGCCATTCAACTGCGTCAAAGTTTGCAGCACTCATTTGCTCATAATAGATGATATATGAATCATAGTTATGCTTATCGGAAAGGAGGTAGGTGTCAGGACCGCCCCAATTTTCGAGGGTGAAGCGGTCCTTGGCATACGGGTCGTAAAGGGGGTCATGCAACTCGTCTGTTATGAATGGAACACCCATGCGGAGTGAGGCGAGGGTGCTGTCAACAACTCGTAAGTGATCTTCAGCACTCGAGAGATCAATGTCTGCTAATTGAATAGCCATTCCATATAACCCACTAGCTACCCCCTGCTCTATTGCAGCAGTTCGAATATCTGCGTCTGAAATGCCTACGGCATTCGAGTGCAGGCTAGATACTTGGGGCCTAGGGTTATGAGGGAGTCTGTGTCGACGGGGGCAGTCTTTGGCGAGGTGACCTTTTTGTTCACACTCGAAACACTGATCATTATCACGCAGGCGTTTGATAGTGTCATTACTCTTCTTAGGCAGTCCTCGTGAGTTCTTGGTTGGGACTCCGTTTGATGAGGTCCGCATTGGTTTATGCTTGGGCTTTGCAGGTCCTGAGTCTGATGCCAAGACTGCGTTAGCAGACAAGGACGGTGTTCGGTTCCGTCTGCTAGTCCTCTGGGGTCGGTTATGATTGCCTTCGCGCCTCTCTGTCCTCTGACTCTGGCCTGCAATACTGGCTGCGGCTGTCGGGTTTAATGCTAGCAGGATGTGGGGGTCACGCGAGTTTTCTAAGAACGCTCGTTCGGTACGAAGTGCCTTCTTTTCTATGGTCTCGAGGCTGACTGTATTTGGTTCATAGCCTTTATCTACTAGCGATGCTTTCAGGTAAGGTTTGCAATTCATCCAGAACTGTCTGACAATTTCACGCTCGTTTACATCACCAGCTGTATCAGCAAGATCGCGAAGTCTCCTGAGATAGTCGCGGACGGTATGTCGTTGCTCTTGCTTGCACTCAAGGAATCGCTGACGTTGTTGCATTCGGAAGTCAGGGGGGAATACATAATCGAAGAGTTGCTCGAAGAACTCAGTCATTGAGTAGTCTTTCTGGAGGTCCAAGACATCCCTTTCGAAGAACCGATAGGCCTGTCCTCCAAGGTACTTTCCAAGTAGTCGGAGGGATTGGCTGGTGGTAAGTCTAGCCCTGTCCTTCCAATCTCTAACTTCTCTGACCCATTTCTTGAAGGTCGTGGCGTTTGCCTCACCATTGTAAATAAAAGGGGGCTCGTTTTTGATAAAGCTTTGCTGATATTTAAGGAGATTTAGCTTTGCTCGGAATTCGCGACGAGCAATGCGCTTGGCTCGTTTAGTTTCGACTGAGTCACTGTCGTGATCAGACTCGGGTTCCAGTGCCAGGAAGTCTGCACCGAAATTATGCAAGGGGTCAGCTCTCTCCTTGTAAGTCTCGTTTTCACTTAGGGGATTAAGTCGAGTATTGTGACGCTTTCCAATGGGTTTAGTTCGTGGACGGGGACTCTTTATGGGAATTGTATCTGCATCAGATTCAGTCGAGGATCGTTCACTGTCTGATGAGTCCGACGAGTCAGATTTATCTGGTTCAGGGGGCGGTGGTACTGATCCAGTCATGGCACGCTTAAGGGAACTTCCAGCCGGTAGAATGGATGATGCACGCTGGTACCGTGGTTTGTTATCATACTGTGACCCATTTGGAAATTCACGCAACTGATCGTGTCCTTGTCTGCTTACAACAGGAGCTCGGTGAGCCTCGTGAAGGCGCTGTTGGGCTTCTTCTGCATTGTTCTGGCTTTGTATAACCATCTTTTGCAGTTCACGTATCTGGGTTTTGAGGTCATCTAGTTCACTTAGATGGCTCTGCCAGTCTAAAGGTACGTTCTGCTCAAGTCCGTCTCTCCTGGTAGTTGACTCAGCCCTTTTTTCCTTTAGCTCTGAAGGGATTCGTGGGGTGGAAGGTCTGGACTCATCAAATTCTGATAATTTTCTAGACCGAAACTCTGGGATGTCACCTATCCCATCATCGTCAGGGAGATCGGACCATTTCGCACTCTCAGTTTGTTCACGAACATTAGTCACATTCATTGAGGTACGTGGGTTTTGATAACTTAGGCTATCAAGGAGACTCATCCTGGGATAGTCGGTTGCCATCGTTTCGTGCTCAACGATCGATGCTACCGGAGGGGTCTCGCTCATGTCGGCAGAGCCCAGCTCTTCACCGGGTCGTGGTGAGTTTTCAATTCCGTTCCCACCTTCGCTGAATAGCGGGGTACTAGGATTACCCGAGGCATCAGATGCCTTTATGACGGGTTCAGTGTTCATCCGCTCAGATCCTGACAGGTCTGCGGGTTCACTAGTGGGAGGTTCAGCACGAGTGCTGTCGCTCTTCTCTATCCCGGAGACAACAGCGTCTTCACGGGTCCAGGCGCTTCGAACTCCAATTTCAAAGGCGCCTGCGTCTACACTCACAGTACTCGCCGGGGGCGTAGTAAGAGGAGACAGGCTGTCTGGTGCGCTGGCAGACATTTTTCGTTATTGATATCAACAGGGTTTTCTTTTTAGGGATTGTTTGAAGGATCGAGGGCTTGGAGGGTGATCAATCCTCCTCGACAACGACCGTAGTGGGAAAGGTGAAGGTGTAAGGCTTAGTATTCGAGTTTAAAAATATGTGGCGTTCTGCGAACGTTCACACGAGATTCGAGTTGACTAGAGAGAAAGCTTAAGAATCGAGCAGGGAAAACTGGCCGAACTAAGCTTGTTATTTTGGGGGGGGAAAGGATCAACTACCGTACGAGTACAGAAACAGCGGTTTATATACTCTACGATCAGGTACAACTAGAACTAAATAGAAGTGAAACAAGAGGAGATGCTTAGTTGTAGGGATGATTACAACTAAGGTTTTGGGAACGCTACACGTGCGTTCCACTGATCGTCTGGGGGAATGATGCAGCTGATAAGATTTCGGTTAATCAGCTGTACCCCGAGACATAGAACACCTGTATCTGGAGGCGCAGAATGACTTCAACCACAGATAGTATTACATATTTACTAGATCATGTACCGTACTACTACAAGCCCGAAGGGAACACAAGGAGCAAACCCCGCCAATACGTTTAATCAATGGATATCCCGTCATACTCGTCGTAACCGAGAGCAAGGTTCAAATTCTGCCAAGAAATCAGATTGCTGACACCTCCCGGCTATATTGGCAGTACGTACCTGCAAGCACTGCGTTGCGGCGCCCTTGAGAAGGTTGTCCAAACCACCCTGAATTCAGTCAGCCACATGTGTCATGTCCTGGCATCCACGAAAGATAAACATACCACGACAACAGCTCGGTCGCCTTCGCTGTGGACTTGGAAACCTCCTACAGTCCAGCTGTGCTTATTCTCGATGTCCAACAAGCCTGGAACGCCTGATTTGATATGTATCAATTTCTCTCCACCGTACTTATCTTCATACAGGGCCTTGACATCCCGTGCAGTGACCTTCTCACTAAGCGGTAAGGACAATGTCGAAATGATGCCGCTGAACCAAGGCGCGACAGAGGGTATGAAGGCAACTTTCATGGGGTTGGTGGGGTCTGCGAGTAGACTGGTTAAATGACGGCCTGCTTCGCGCTCGTGGATGTGGTCTGTGAGCGAGTACGGTCGGAAACCGCCAGCGAGGCTCTCTGGTGTGACCTTGGGCACCGTCGTTGGCTTGCCATCTGCGTCGTTCGTGCCTGCGACAGTCCCAGCACCGCTGTACCCTGAGATGCCAAACACCGTAGGCCCGCACGCAGGTTTCACGTACTTCAGTAATGGCGCGATAAGCAGTTGTGTGGAAGTGGCATAGCATCCGGGATTGGAGATTCTCTTCGACTTTCGGATGCCATCACGCCCGTAGAGCTCTGAAAGAACCGCGGAAAGAAAATGGGAGCAAAAAATACATGTAAATTGGGGAGTTCAACTAGGTATTTACACAGACGTCTCACCAGGCAACCCATACTTCCACCCGGATTCAAAACGGTAGTCTGCGCTCAGGTCGACAATGACACTGGATTCACCGGAACTGCGCACCTTTGCGCCTCGGTCAATTGCATCCACAAATGGCTTGCAGACGCCGTTGGGGAGCGCCATGACCCACGCATCAACCTCCCCATCCTTTTCCATTCGCTCAACGTCCTCAACGGACAAGTTGGTGTGCGTGATTGAGGACTTTGTGTATCCCTGCAGAGGGTATCCTGCCAGCTGTCGAGACGAGACATGTGTGAGATCGATGTAGGGATGGCCGGAAAGAAGGCTTGTAAGGGCCTGCCCTGTGTACCCGCGCGCTCCGATCAAGGCGAGGCGCTTGGGCTCAGCAGATGTGGGCTGCGAAGTGACCGCAGTTGCATACCCCCGAGAGCCGGAAGGTACTTGACGACGGGCAAGGGTAGAATAAGACCTAGTGGCACCAGGGAACGCACGTTCAGGGGGAGCAGAAGGTCCTACAGGCAAGTATGCCCTTTCAAGCCTGCCTTTGGCCTCAAAATCCTTGACAATTTTCTGCACCTCAGCAATATCCTGCACACCATACCAGAACAAGCTCTTGCCAGCACGCGTGAAGCTTCCATCAGCGCGCTCAAAGTGCCAGGAGCGGTTGTCATCATCAACCTTCGCAGTCCAGAAGAGCTTGCGATGATCTTTCTTGATAGCGTTGAAAACATTGTCCACGACATTGTTGAGAACTCCGTTGCGAGAGGCGAGAAGCTTCGTCATGATTGGCACTTCACCTTCAGGGCGGGTGACAATGGCGATCGCATCGAGAGGCTCATCACCGTAAATGGTGTAGGGCGTCTTTTGGAGGTCGCTGAGGACGCTAGTGACGCTTGAGGCGCCAGATTGCACCTCAGGATCACGATCGTGAATGACTTGGCGGAAGCGATCAGCGCCGACACTGTCGATGCTGTTGTGTTTGAAGAGCCGGTAACCACGGCGGATTAGGGTACCAGCACCGCTGTCGGTGAACAGCTCCCTTTGCAAATTGTCGGCAGAGATGACAGCAACAGACGAGGAGCGGGGTAGGTGATCAAGGAGCTCCTTGAATTCACGCAGCTTGAGCTTGGTGCCGTACTTAACCCATGGCTCCTTCATGAGCTGTTCGTACTCCTATACATAGAGCAATTAGTGTGCTGGTGATATTGGAAAGCTAGGTAGAACGTACCTCATCTAGATTGATGACGTCCAATTTTTCGCCTGTGATGCCGTGAAACATACCACCCTTCTCATTCAGGAAGACGATCTTCATGGGCTCAAGCTCCTTGGCGAGTTCTCCAGCGGCAATGTCAGCGTTAACATTCAGGATCTGGCCGTCAGGTGTCTCGGCTAAGCTGGTCAGAATGGGCAATGCGCCTGCCCTGATGGACGCCTCGATAGGACGCTTATCGACGCGAGTGATATTTCCGACAAGTCTGTACTTCTCTTTGTCGAGATAATCGGCGGTGAACACGCCAGAGGTGATAGGGCGCGCACGAGTTCCCAGCTTCTCGAGTGCGCCGACAAGCTTTAGGTTTTGTTCAAGAAACACCCGACGGGCAATTTGCAGGGTTTTCGCATCTAGAAGATATTGTCCATCAAAAGCTATGAGTAGAGGTCTGAATGTCATACCAGTGACACGAATTCCATCAATATAATCCGGAATGACGCCTTCTGACTCGATGATACTGTTCAGTTGTGGTCCTGCACCATGAAGCACTACAGGGTAGAGGCCAACACGATACAGGAAGCTCAAGCTGAGAGCCAGTTCATCTATTTGGTCCAACACAGCACCTCCGACCTTGATAACGGCGAACTTGGCAGGTTGCGACGGGTGCGAGGAGGAGGAGAATATGCGGAGGTGTCGCTCGACCTCTCGCTTAGTTCCAATGGAGTATAAAAGTCTGGTTATTGTATCCTGTGCATACAGTACCATGAAGAGATGATGTCGTGCATTCAAATTTTCAACGTACCCTATCAGTCTGGGCTACCGACTGAATAGACCTAACAGACACATTTCCGCGACGCCTGACTGCAATAAGGACGGCTTGTCGCTGGCCAGTGACCTGAACGGCCTGTCGGGCGACATGTGAAGTGAGGGATGAAACACGAGAGGCAGCCAACATGTCTTGACAGTCAATTCGCTGAGCAGCAAAACCAAAAAAAGGTGTATGCAAGAAAGTAGTAGCAAAATTTGGGGTTCCGGGTTGGCAACGTTGGCAGTCACTCCTATAGGCCTAGGCTACTGCTCGTTCAAAGTCCGAAGAAGATGAAAGTTCGTAGCTTAGGGTAGATGAGATTGCAATCTGGGAACCAAAATGAAAACCTTTTGGTGATTTTTTTCACCACTGGTCACTTGACAGCAGTGTGGCACCAACTGTGCGTGTTTTGCTGTTGGCTGCTGTGTATAGAACGTTCTATCCCGGCGACTTGCTCCCACTCGGATTCCGGCTATCGATCCTTCGCCCACATTACAACGTTGTATTATGCACTGCAGAGTTGCTGCAGACCTTGCTGCGTTTCTACTATGTAGTAGCAGTTTCACATAGATCTGAAATTCTATCATAATATTTGAAGTCTTCATGTGCCCGGGTTCTTGTTTGTGCTTCAATTTTGGTTGTTCCGAAAACGAAGCGGCCGCTGGTAAATCACGTTTCTAGTATCTACTAATCACGCACAGCGCGATCTGTCCAATGGTCTAGGAATATACCTTGCAAAAACTATCTCCATACCAAAATCGTTTGGCCATTTAGGCCGACGGACGCATTCGACACCACCAGCTCTTCAGTGGCCTCCTTATAAGTCCACCCTTCAACCGGCGATCCTTGGATTGCGACCTGGGTAGGCTTCTGCACGCCAAGCACAGTGATCGTCTCTAAAATCTGCACAATCTCATATTCTCCATTGCTATCAATCTTGAGCGTGCCTTCGGCAGCCTGGAATGTGAGGCTGCGACTCGGTCCAGGCGGGAAACTGATCCCATCGTCCACATACGCAGTGCCGAATGCTGTGCCTGCTGCATTGAGAGATACAAGCAGCGAATAGGCGCCTTCGCGAGTTTCGTAGATGGTGTACCCGGGCTCTTGGTGGAGCAATAGAGCGGAGTTGTCCCGGATGTGGACGTTGATGTGACTAATGGGAGCATCTAGGATTGTGTTTCCTCCAGACGTAGCGTTTACAGCGGCGTGAGTGTACCAGTCGCGCCAAATCACGCTACCACGGCCAGGGAGAATACCTGGGGTGTAGCACATTAGTTGCGGTTGTTATTGCGAGGCTTATTGTTTTACCCTCTACAGTCGAAGCTCCAGGAGTCAGCACGGGAGTCACGAGAATGTCACTTCCAACAAGCCATTGCTTATCCACGTTAAACAGCTCAGGCTCGTCGGGGAACTCATAAAACAGCGCCCTGACAGGCGGAATACCAGCCATAGAGGAATTGGCAAAAAGCGTGTACTTTTGTATGTCTACTATTAGCTTCACGAAACACTTGAAAGTGAACACACTTACCCAGTACGGCAGCATGGCGTATCTAGCAGCGATGGCGATGCGGGATGCGTTTGCTACGCTGTCCCAGCGGTAAGGCTCTTGAGGGAGAGCTCCGTTGGTGTTGTGATTCCTATAGAAGGGAGTGAATGCTGAGAGTTGCATCCAACGGTTGCACAACTCCTCGTCGGTGTTACCATCTGCGTCGTCCGGTAACCAAAAACCAATTAACATTCTGCAAAGTACTTACTGAATCCACAAGTGTCAGCGCCAACCATCGGAATTTGGTAGATTTGGAACTGCAGAACGCCCTGAATGTTGAGGTACAGATACTGCCACTTGCTGAAATTGTCGCCAAGCTATCAGAGATGTCAACATCATATCGTATTCCGTCAAATGCATTCGAGATACCCAATGGCCAGTCCATTTTCCAGCAGAGGGGAAGGTTGATCTACTGATCAGGAATGGACGCTTTTCAGGCAAGATCGATTGAATAGCAAGGTGCGTCGCCTTTTCCTCCATTAGTCCGAACATGTTATGTACGTCGAGGTCCACATATCCGCCGGAATACGTGGCGTTCGACGCCAGGGAGTGCTGGTTAAGGGATCCGACCGCTGCGTTCCAAGGAAATCATAGTCGTATCACAACATTAGTATAGAAAGATCGAATCTTACCATTGTGGATAGCATATGGCGGGTTGTTGAGATCGACGCCTTCCTCGCTACCTGCACCAACACCCCGCTTTTCTATCATCGTCATAGTGGTCGAGTTGGTGGCACATGAGTATGTAGAGGTGCCATTGACGGTCATGTTCCCACTAGGTCCCCAGAGTGTTTCATTGTAACTTCACCAACATTTGTTAGCAAGATTCAGCACCTGGAAAATCCCCCAACTGCCATACCATTCAGGATATCCGATAACGACCGAGCTGACATCGGTCAGGGGACCGACAGAAGAGAAGTTCGCACCAGTCCCGCTTCTCGCCAATCAGCTTGGAGAGACGCACGAATAAAAACTTTCCGTACCAGGAGTAGCTACAAAATGTGCTTGGCTCGTTCATGTCTAGCCAAATCCCGGAGAATTCCACACCCATGTCCGACCAGTTTTTGAGACTGTCAGTCCATACAGAGAGCATATTTTCACTGAACCAGTCCGGGAAAACCTAGAAAAGTATGTAAACTGATCAAGTGAAGAGACATTCCATGAGTCAGAAATGACAGACAGTGTAGCCGGGCCAGACTTCAGCAATGTATAGAGAGCCATCTGGATTCTTGATCCATACATCCCTGCAGCGCATTCATGTTTAGGGATCGCTACCAGAACAGTAAAACTCACTCTTCAACGCCCCGTGTGAAAGGATCATACTGAAACAACATGTGGTCAGGAAGCATCTGATCGCGGCATGTCTGGAAACTTACGACGTCAGTTGAATTCCTTGTGACAGCGATAGCCGCGTCGACAATAGGGATATCTGAATAGCGTTCGATCAACCCTGGTATTGGAATATCACAAGCTCATTTACAATGTTGATGATTTGCGGCCTGTCACGCAAATCAGAACTCGCCTGTGCGTAGTAGGATATCCTAAGTGAGACTCACCAATTCTTGGATGAACTCACGAACTTCATCACCAGGGAAACTCACTGGGTCAGTAGTGAAGTCGCGGTAAGCGTGGTACAAGTCAATATCGTTCCATTGGACTGCATTGCCAAGTGAGGATTACACGCGATGAGTTCCACTAAGAGATGACAAACCTTCTAAGGGGATACCCGCGGCGCGCATCTGCGCGACGTTTTCTCTGTCATCACTGATATTGTGGTAACCCCATCTTAATGACTTCAACGGGTCTCCTTAACATCAATCACATTGAATAGAGCATTACCTGCAAAGGTGGAACCCGAAGCCCCACGCAGGTTGCCACATAGGGTACCCGATGACTGAACCGTACTGGGCAATTACTTCTGCATCCGAGGGACCAGAGAAGAAGTAAAAGTCCAGAATGCCACCAATCATACGGTACTCGATTAATGATACCTTGGAGTTCGGGGGCGTCTGTAGGAAGATATCCGAACCCGCGGAACTAAGGAATGCTATTAACAGATAGACTCGGGATTAAGTTGGAGTTGAATACCTAAGCAGAAGAACACCAGAGGCAGATGCCTTTCCGGTAGTCGAATTGTACCGATGTTCGATGTAGATTGGATGGGAACCATACCTGACCAGCCCGCATATCGTCACGAGAGAATGATTTCCAATCATTGTAACTTACAAGTTCTGATCAATAGGATCCGAAACTCCGAGACTCCAATGTGTTTGAATAGTGCCCACGCCCCCATTTGTTCCAATGTCACGTCTAAATCCACTGCTAGCAACGACTTCACCCAGACCGTAGATGTTTGTGCCATACGGCAGAGCAGAAGCAACCTGGTAATTGTAAGCCAAATTTATATTAGGGGTGACAGATGCAGACCTGGAGATATTGATCTTCGAATACAAGAGGAAACCCATCAAATGCCGTGCTTGCGTCAGATGCATTAAAAGGTGGAATAGGTGTCGGTGGCAGCGATGAAGTTCTCGTGTCGAACAACGGCATTGCTCCCGGGTCAGAGCGTCTCGTGATCCAAAACGCGAAAGGCGTTGTATCGTAGTTGAATATCAGGTCGGAGTTGCCTGCGTAGGATGTCGTTGGCGCAGCAGGCCGTTCGATTACCGACTCGGGGATTGTGAATTGCTGGTTAGCAGTGTCATAAACCTTGACATGCAAACTAAAACAAGCCATTAGCGCTGCACCTAAGAGACTCTGGAAACGATGTACGTGGACTGCGACTGGTATGTGACTTCAATGGTTAGGTCTGAGATGTCGAGTCCAAAAGCATTGCATGCTGGTCCAGCGAGTGTGAGGTGAGCAGTGAGACCAGTGTCAGACTCCTGCAGCGACCCTAGAGTGTATCCTGAGATCCGCCATTGTCAGTAGCAACTCCACAAAATGTGAATTGCAGTCCCACCTGGACAATCCGTTACATTCATGGAGTAAGGCGATCCGGAGCCATTGGAAGCGAGGTTGTTCGCTAGCGAAGCACGCTGAGAAATGTCTCCCCAAACTGTAGGCGTTAGGATGTACAATACACCCAAGAGCAAGGAGAACATGAGGTCGACCCAAGAGAAGGAATCCGTTGCAGATGGGGAATATGTAATGGATTTGTATTTATACTCATATTCGCGAACTCTTCCCTGCTTCTGTGAAATTAAATATTGATGTTGCCGCATAACGAACGCTTTACGACCTGCGGCATGGTGTCAAGGAGGCATGTCTTGACAATGTCATTGATTCCAAATGCCACACGTACATAACACAGATCCTTCTAGTAGTTCCACTTTGGAAGGTGGTGATGCATGCATACAGTAATCATGGCTCGGATGTACAGATGCAGTGACTCGGAATCGCTCCAGCTGTAAGCGCTTGAGCCAGCTATAGTTCACAGAGTCTGGAATTGCAATTGAAATTTCCGTCTAGTTCTCTGACAACACTAGTAGGTCTAGGCTGGTGGAGAAGTTACTGCACACCGTCACAGCGGGCTTGGTGGACTTTCCTGTCGTGGGAGGTAGGGGTGACGATATTTGTCAGCACATTCCCAGCGGCTGGATGGTACGCGTTCACTGTGTGTTGATGAGCAGAGGCTGAGGGCGGCGGGAACGTTAGCGTCGATGGTGGCATGTAGTAATGTACTAGTAGGTACCTGCCAGTGCGAGGGCACGTGTTGTAACGCGTAGCCTAGGTAAGCAGAGATTTGACTTTGGCTGCAGTCTGCAGAAATACTATGGCCGCGTGCGTGTCTTCGAAGAAGTACGAAACATTGATTTTGTGGTCCGTCGGCGTGCCGTCATTATTACCCCTGCAGAAATTTGGCTTTGCGACTACGCAAAAGTTCCCTGCGCGAAACTGTAGGGAAAAGGATAAACATATCCAGAATTTTCCGCCGCAAAAACGGTGTAGAAGACACGTCACTGTGCAGCTAGATCTGTGCTCAGCGCTCACTGCTCGTACGTTGCGCCTGGCCCATTATTTGACAGCCACGTGATCGGGATTTTTCCGAAAATGTTGCTTGCGCTCATGGCCCGGGATTAGGCTTCTCTGGTTGTTCTCTGGCATATGCCACTCGGTCTCAGTCCAAATGTTCTCGGACTCATCGAACCAACCACCCGCGTCTCGGTCATCGCATACCGCTCCATGTTATATCACTGCACCATGCACCCTCTTGCTCTCCAGGTTGTCACGGGTTGGTATCATGCCAATGGTGTAACGCGTTCAGCTTGAGACTGCGTCGACACGCGTGCAGGCACCTTTGTTTAAATCGCCAAGGCACTCAATCCATCTAGCAATGCTCCTCCGAGTCCTCCCATTTTCGTCGGCAATGGTGATGCTGTTCTATGTCAGGCAACATTTCGCTGCGAGCGTCATAACAGGTTCGAAATATGTCCCTCGTGCATATTCGATACCTGCCTACAAACTTGCTACAGTTTTTCTTGTTATCACACTTGCACATCCACTGTTGTTTTGCGATCTATCTTAACTATCACAACCATAATAGCCGAATGGTCAGCGCAGATTCAAAATCTGCTCCATTGGCATGGCGCATGTTTGAAACCTGCCGACTTGTCACCTTTTTTTATGATCACGCCTTGGAATCGATTCGTGGATAGATCCTCGAAAATCTGCTCAAGCCCAATGATACCAAGTGGTTATCACTAGATTAGAAATCTGAATTCGTAGAGGTTCAATGAAACCTACAGACGACAAGTCTTTTTGATTTTATCACATCCTAAATATTCACTCATATTAGTTCTTTCGACGGAGTGCCGGTATCCCGCCCCCAGGCGATCCCCGAGTCGGCAACGCAGTATATATGCTGCACACATTTGCTCTAAAGGAGTCGGAAGTTAATACAGACTGTAATCGACTCTGTTCTGTTGGTCTCCCCAAGACCTGACAGAGTCGATGAATGAAGATTGTCGTTTCTTACACATTTGCATGATTCGGACATGTTAACTTACAGAACCTTCGTATCCACTTTTGCCTCCAAGTCAAACGCACCGAGGATGGACCACTCAATGACGTTGTGCACCTATCTGAAACGATAGTGGTCTAATGGTGCAGTTGCACGACTTGTCCATATGTGAGAGAGATCATCTACTTCCACGTTAAGGTAAACTGTCCATTAAGGTCGACGGACGCATTCGACACCACCAGCTCTTCAGTGGCCTCCTCATAAGTCCAGTTGTCAGCCGATGATCCCTGGAATGAGACCTGGGTAGGCTTCTGCACGCCAAGCACAGTGATCGTCTCCAACTTCTGCGAAATTGCATACTCGCCATTGCTCTCAATCACGAGTGTGCCTCCTGCAGCCTGGAATGTGAGGCTCCGACTCGGTCCAGGTGGGAAACTGATCCCATCGTCCACATACGCAGTGCCGAATGCTGTGCCTGCTGCATTGAGAGATACAAGCAGCGAATAGGGGCCTTCGCGAGTCTCGTAGATGGTGTACCCGGGTTCTTGGTGGAGCAATAAAGCGGAGTTGTCGCGGATGTGGACGTTGATATGACTAATGGGAGCGTCTAGCGTTGTGTTTCCTCCAGCCGTAGCGTTTACAGCGGCGTGAGTGTACCAGTCACGCCAGATCACGCTACCTCGGCCAGGAAATATGCCTGTAAGATAGTTTGTCAATCAGGAATGTCATTGGTAAGGTTTGGACTGTTACCGTCGACGGTTGTAGCTCCTGGAGCCAATACTGGAGTCACGAGAACATCACTTCCAACGAGCCATTGTCTGTCCACTGTGAAAAGCTCAGGTTCGTCAGGGAACTCGTAAAACAGCGCCCTGACAGGCGGAAGACCAGCCATAGAGGAATTGGCGAAAAGAGTGTACTTTGTGTGTTTCTACTGTCAACCTCTTTATCACTTGTTCAAAACGTACACACTTACCCAGTACGGCAGCATCGCGTATCTAGCAGCGATGGCGATGCGGGATGCATTCGCTACACTGTCCCAGCGGTAAGGCTCTTGAGGAAGGGCAGCATAAGTATTGTGATTCCTGTAGAAGGGAACGAAGGCCGAGAGCTGCATCCAACGGTTGCACAACTCCTCGTCGGTGTTACCATCTGCGTCGTCCGGTAACCAAAAACCAACTAACATTCTGCAAAGTACTTACTGAATCCACAAGTGTCAGCGCCAACCATCGGAATTTGGTAGATTTGGAATTGTAGAACGCCCTGAATGTTAAGGTATAGATACTGCCACTTGCTGTAGTTGTCACCAAGCTATCAGAGACGTCAACATCTTGACCTATTCCGTCAAACGAATTCAAAATACCCAATGGCCAGTCCATTTTCCAGCAGAGGGGAAGGTTGATCTGCTAATCAAGAAAGGACGCTTTCCGGGGATGATAGATTGAACCGCAAGGTGTGTCGTCTTTTCTTCCATGAATCCAAACATATTGTGCACGTCAAGCTCTGCATATCCGCCGAAGTGGGTCGCATTCGTCGCCAGAGTGTTGCGGTTAAGGGATCCAATAGCTTTATTCCGTGTCAGATCAAAACCATGCCATGGTACAGATGAAACTTTACCATTATGAATAGCATATGGCGGGGTGTTGAGATTGACGCCTTGTTCGCCCCCAGCGCCGACGCCACGTTTTTCAACCACGGTCGAAGTGGTTGAGCCTGCTGCGCATGAGTTTGTAGAGGTGCCATTGATAGTCATGTTCCCAGTTGGTCCCCATATCGTCTCATTGTAGCTTCATCAATTACCATCAGTAACCTTCAACAGTTCAGCTCACAACGGTTGCTTTACCATTCAGGGTATCCAGGGACGACCGTGCCAGCCACGCTTAGGGGAGCAAGGGCAGAGTAGTTCGCACCAGTCCCGCTTCTCGCCAGTCAGCTTGAATCTGAACACACACAAGCTCGCCTTACCAGGAGTCACTACAGAATGAACTTGGTTCGTTCATGTCGAGCCAAAGACCGGAGAATTCGACACCCATTTCAGTCCAGTTTCTGAGACCTTCAGTCCATACAGAGAGTATGTTTTCACTGAACCAGTCTGGGTAGACCTAGAAAAGCACGGTCAATGATTAGTCGTATGAAGTGTTGCCCAGGTCATGAGTGACTGACAGTGTATCCAGGCCAGACTTGACCAAGGTACGGGGACCCATCTGGATTCTTGATCCACACATCTCTGAAATACATTCAGCGCTTTAGTCTGTCACAGCGCGAAAGAACTGACTCTTCGACGCCTCGCGTGTAAGGATCATACTGAATTGCAATGCGGTCAGGACATGTACGCATAGGGGCATGTCAACAAACTCACGACGTCAGTTGAGTTTACTGTGACAGCGATACCTACATCCACAATGGGAATATCTAATGACGAGTTCAATCAAATTGGGAGGGAAAGGGTACAGGCGCATTTACAATGTTGGTTATTCGCAGCCTGTAGCTAGAGTGAGAACTGGGCGAACCTACGTGGAGAGACACTCACCAATTCTCGAATGAACGAGCGAAGTTCATCCCCAGGGAAACTTACTGGGTCAGTGGTAAAGTCGCGGTAAGCGTGGTACAAGTCAATATCGTTCCATTGAACTAGCGCGAAGTGAGGATCACAAGCAACGAGTGCCCAAAACGGAGCAGACCTTCCAAGGGGATGCCCGCAGCACGCATCTGCGCGACATTTTCTATGTCATCGCTGACATTGTGGTATCCCCATCTGTATGACGTAAGTGAGTCCGTTCTGCGTCAATCGCAATGCAGAGAACACTACCTGCAAAGGTGGAACCCGAAGCCCCACGCAGGTTGCCACATAGGGTACCCGATGACTGAACCGTACTGGGCAATTACTTCTGCATCCGAGGGACCAGAGAAGAAGTAAAAGTCCAGGATACCACCAACCATACGGTACTCGATTAATGATACCTTGGAGTTCGGGGGCGTCTGTAGGAAGATGTCCGAACCCGCGGAACTAAGGAAGTATTAATAGATAGAATCGGGATTCAACTGCAGTTGAATACCTAAGCAGAAGAACACCAGAGGCAGACGCCTTTCCGGTAGTCGCATTGTATCTGTGTTCGACGTAGATTGGATGGGAACCATACCTAAACACGATCGTGAAATTATCCAGTGAGCATTATTTGTAACCATGTGACCTACATGTTCTGATCAATAGGATCTGCAACATCGCGAGCCCAATGTGTCTGAATGGTGCCTACGCCCCCATCCGTCCCAATGTCGCGTCTGAATCCACTGCTAGCAATTACCTCGCCTAATCCGTAGATGTTTGTGCCATAGGGCAGGGCGGAAGCAATCTAGAAACCGTAAGCCATATTCGTAGCCCTAGCGGGAATGACGGATGCGCACCTGGAGATATTGATCTTCAAATACGAGAGGGAAACCATCAAATGCCGTGCTTGCGTCAGATGCATTAAAAGGTGGAATAGGTGTTGGTGGCAGCGATGAAGTTCTCGTGTCGAACAATGGCATTGCGCCCGGATCAGAGCGTCTCGTGATCCAAAACGCGAAAGGCGTTGTATCGTAGTTGAATATCAGGTCGGAATTGCCCGCGTAGGATGTCGTTGGCGCAGCAGGCCGTTCGATTACCGACTCGGGGATTGTGAATTGCTGGTTAGCAGTGTCATAAACCTTGACATGCAAACTAAAACAAGCCATTAGCGCTGCGCCTAAGAGACTCTGGAAACGATGTACGTGGACTGCGACTGGTATGTGACTTCAATGATTAGGTCTGAGATGTCGAGTCCAAAAGCATTGCATGCTGGTCCAGCGAGTGTGAGGTGAGCAGTGAGACCAGTGTCAGACTCCTGAAGCAACCCTAGAGTGTATCCTGAGACCCGCCATTGTCAGTAGCAACTCCACAAAATGTGAATTGCAGTCCCACCTGGACAATCTGTGACATTCATGGAGTAAGGCGTTCCGGTGCCATTGGAAGCGAGGTTGTTCGCTAGCGAAGCACGCTGAGAAATGTCTCCCCAAACTGTAGGCGCTAGGATGTACAGGACACCCAAGAGCAAGGAGAACATGACAGCGAATCTGAGAGCGATCGATAGTCTCGTAACTGGTGATGAAGGGTTGTATTTATACTCTACGGCTATCCATAGGCTATGCTTACCCTACGTGTGGGCATCGCGGCGGGAGTTCGGACGGCATATTGTTTACATGACCTGTCTGTGAGAGAGGAAATGAAAAGAATTAGGTCAGTGACGTACTGTAAGGCTCGTATGACAAGTCCTCGTGCCACATCATCATGATCATTCGGACGAACTCACAAGACCAGCTGACTAGCACGCTTGGGAAAAGATCACTGATTATTTTCAAGGTCTTAGCAGTAAGTCGGCCTTAGATTTGTAGTCCCATCCAAACGGGAGCACATCACTTTGTATGTGCAGTGAGTGTATGCACTCGCCTGATCGAATCGCCAAATACCGGAGCGATTCAGAGGCAGCGGTCTATTGATTTATGGGAGAATGTTCTGTCAAAATTGATCTGTCTGTGAGTTTAGACGTTGGAATATTTGCGTGATGTTCAGTTGATCACCAGCGGCACCTGGCCATGGGCGTACTTGTCGAAGTTCTTTGGAAACGGGCACTAGGATAGTTGTATGAATTTCTAGGAAAATGTTACGGGCGTAGCTATTTTGACGCGGTCCTGCCGCGCCTGACGCGGCCGTGACGCAGCGTGACGCGCATGTGACGCGGCACTGACGAACATTGACGCGCCAGTTCAAGCGTGCCTACTATGGGCCTACATTCAACTATCAGATCAAGTTGTATGTACTCCGTTATCTTATTATCATAGGGACACCCACTACATACACCAAACAATGACTATTTTGTTTCTTACCTCTCTCAGGCCAGACCCTCCGAGTCTGCAAAGCACTTCGACGTTTAGCAGGTGCACATTTTTTAGTTGGCAGCCTCGAAGGGCCACGTTTCAACACCCAGTGGTTGATCTGAATGATTTCGATTCCCTCTCTCGTCAGGATAGAAAAAGTGGTATATATGCTTGATCAATTCCTAGAAAATGGTTAAAACAGGTGCGCTCGAGCTCTCGAAGCACTCACAAAAGGCATAGCATACACGGACTTCAAGAGCGAAATAGCTTCCTTGGACCATAGGAGTTAACTAGAAGGAGTTGGGGCTGGAGAAATTATTTTTCGGATGATATCCACATGTCAAATGCTTAGTTTGAAATGAATTTATTCAGGTCTATGGACAAATACAGTCTACGACGTCTAATTCTGTTAGGACAGAAGGAGGCACTGTTAGAAG